>JAMLFY010000005.1:9050082-9186694 GCA_030441495.1 Dalbergia oliveri | reverse complement strand
ATGCAAACCCAGTCACTTGGAGTGATACAATACATAGGAACTACACTAACAGGTTCTAAGAAGAATAATAGCAATATCTGACATAGAAGCAATAGAATTCTAAATCAACCTATAAATACCATAACTTTATCTTATTCATGGTAAAAGATCCTATAGCATAGAAACCATAGAGAATGCTAGATTAAACCCTTTTAGAACATGAGAAATTAGAAGAAAGGAAGCAAATCGTAAGCTAAATATACCTTAGATCCTTCGAAGGAAGGAAAAAGGAGTTTAGATGGTGAAAAAGTGAAGAAACGAGGTGTGGAGGCGTGAGAGTCGTGTCTCTCTGAAAAAGGGATGAGGGATGTGTTTTGGTGGTTTGAGGCCTGAAATTGGGTTTTTTTTTTTTTTTATTGAGTTGTCAGGTGTTGCATGTACAGAGCTGCTGAACGCTCACCAGACACATGATTTTTCCCATTTACACCGTCTTAGCATTCATGACTGTTTGCAAGTGCTCAATGAGGGGCTGCAACGTCTCAAAGTAATTTTTCTTAGTTTCTTGAGTAATAATTCAAGTGTGGGTGCGTATTGGGTCCTGCCGTCTCATACTTATTTATATTTTTTAATTCTAAGTTAATGTTCTCATATGGATTCAAATATAGGTATAAATAAGGAAATATCACCCATTAGGATTCAAATAAAATATCACAAAAATTAAAATCCTAACAAATCAGAATCCAAATTGTGGATTTTAGTTCAAATTCGAGAATTTTTAAGATTTTATAAACTTGTGGACTAAAAATGAAATGTTTAAAGGTTTCATAAAATTCATTAAAAATAATTCTTTAACTTATTTTCCTTTTAGGAACAATGACTAGGACTTTTAATTTTAGAATATAATTCTATCATATAGCCCTCTAAGGACATATAGGATCCAAACTTAGTAAAATTTAGGACCCAGAACCATAGATAAGGGTAATTAGCATCTTCTTAATTCAAAAGAATTTTCTAACCTTTTTATTTAAAATCAAGGAATTACAATTTTAAAACTTGTTTTCTCCTTGAAGTTTATGTTTTCAAGTCTTAGATTCTTATAGTTTGTTTTCACTTTCTCAAGTTCTGAAGATACTTTCTTGATGGTTCTTCTTAAGAGAGAGATAATGAGAAGTTAATGTTTGAGAATTTTCCAGTTTATCATATAGTTTTAAAAGCTTATCATAAGAAAGTTCAGTTTCTGGAATCTTTCACCTCTAGTTTCTTCTTAGGAAATGTAGTTAGTCATGAAGCACAAGTTGGCAATATTCTCTAGCTCATCTTGGTTTCTGAACCCTTTTCTCATCTTCAAATCACTCCATGTTGCCAACATTCCCCTTTCTTGGGAGTGAACTTCTATGATCCCTTGAGTTTAGGACAATCATTTTTCAAATGTCCTCTCACTATAGTGATAGCGGTCAGATTTTCCAACTTTTCTTTGCCATTCTTTTCTTTTTAGAAGTTGGGCTCCTTCATCTTTTTGAGTCTGCCTCTTCCATGCTCTTGACATTTTTCTCACAAGCATAGAAATCTTATCTCCATCCTTTTTTTGAGCCATCTTTTGAGTCATCCTCCTCATCAGAAACCTCTGTAGCCTTTATTGTCTTCCCTTGGCTTTGCTTTCTATGGGAGATCTTTAGAGCCACCAATTTGTTATTCTTCATGAATTCACCATGAAGTTCAAAGAGCACAACTTCATGAGTCTTGAGAGACCTAATGAGATAATCTAAGCTACGAGTTTGAAGATCATTAGTTTCAATGATAGCAATAACCTTAGGAAGCCATTTGGATGGGAACTTCTCAAGATCTTTCTTACAATCTCTGAGTTTGAGTATTTCTTATCCAAACCTTTGAGTTGTTTGATAAAATGCATGAATCTAATGATAATTTCATCAATGTTTTCTTGTTCAGTCATCTTAAACATTCCATATTGATGAACCATCATGCTTATCTTTGTCTCCTTGACTTAATATATTCCCTCATGGAGCATGTGTAGTTTGTCCCAGATTTCCTTTGCTATGTCATAAACAATAAGTTTTTCATATTCTGTTTTGGTTAGAGTACAAGTAAAGAGGTACTCTATATTGGAGTTCATTTGAACTCTTGATTTGTGTTGATTAGTCCATCCATTTCTAGGATTTCTCTAGAAGTTAAATGTCCACCTTCATTGCTTCCAACAAACACATTTTTTGCACTTCTTCCATAAGAATGTAGTCACCTTCTTGTATTATCTCTCACAAGTTAAGACTTGTGTATTTAATGAACGCTTCATCTCTGTCTCTCCAGTAGGCATAGTCACCATCATCAAAGAATAGAGGTCTATCTATAGAGTGTCCCTCAGTAATGTGTATATTGTTGTGTGCTATCTTCTTCAAGGATATTTTCCTCTACAACGATTAGGATGCTCAACCTCTAAGAGGCCTAAGCTCTTATGCCAATTGTAAGTGAAGATGTAGCACGAGAATATGGTTGAATCGTGCTTTTAAATTCTTTTCCTTTCTAAAAACTCAAACAAAGTCTATCAAGTGTTTTAAACTTGGAGACTAAAAAATCACAACTTAGAAAGCTTCAGAAAGTTACTTTTTGAGTGCCCTAAAACTAAAATAAAACTTCAAAAAGACGTTTAAGCAAGAATAAATGTTCACACAACAAATAAGAATAACACATAATAATTTAAAGAGAGGGAAAGAGGAATATCATACAAGATATTTATATTGGTTAAAGTCAAACATTGCCTATATTCAGTTCTCAACAAATTCTCTTGAGTTCCACTATTAACCACTTTTCAACCTGAGAAAGTAAGATATTCTTTTAATAGCTTTCTTAAGCTATCTCCAAGAAGTAGTTTGTACAATCAACTTTTACTCACAAGTTGTTTTACCCTAGCCTCTCCAAGCTAATCTCACACTGATCACTAATAGATCAAGGTACAAGAGAATAAGGTTTGGTGTTTAACACTCAAAGAAATACTCAATTTTCCTAATAAAGAAAATGGTTAATGAAACAACTTAAAACTTCTTTCTAATCTTTAAGAAGAATGTTTCATAGATATACAAGAAAGAAGATTCTCTTTTTAGAAAATAATATTAGTGTAAGAAAGAACTTTAGAAAAGTATAATAGTTGCTTGAAAGTTGAATGCGCAAAGGTCCTTCAAGTTTGAAGACTTCCTTCTTTTATACTTAAATTTGAAATGGACCATTGTCCCTTAATCTTATCTCCCCTTAACATGTGTTTATCAATCTTTGTGTGACCAAGGATTTGTCTTCTAGAAACATAAGCCAGCTGTGTTAGAAACAACTATATAGTATAGAAATCGTTGACAATTGTTCTGAGCAATACTTCTAGAAACTAAATCTTCATTTTGAATATGGTTTCTGAACTTCTCTTCATGTGAGGCCTTTAGAAGATGGCGAATATCCAAGTATATAGATGATATGTCACTATCATTACTTTCTAAGGTTTTGACTTCATTTGAAATTCAAATGACTTTCAGTTTGATGACCAAGTGTAGTTTATGATGCATATGTAGTGCTTTCTAAATACTTCTACACTTTCTGAGCCTTTTATGGTCTATCTGAACTTCTTCTAAGATGAATGATGGTCTAGATAGTGTTGATATCCTTCAAAGATTGTTGCCATTGAGATTAATGATGATGTGCTTGATTTGAACATGAGACCACTTTTCTCAGATAGTCATGCCACTTTCTGAAGCAATGAACTACTTTTTGAAGGCCCACACTCTCTTTTTTTATGCTTTAACTTACTTTTTAAGTTTTTTATATACTCTAATTCACTTTTAAGCAATTTTTCACACTTTTAATATATCTTAATCTCTTTGAATGATATTTAATCATGTTAAATCATGATGATGTAAAAAATATAATACAAAATGAATTATATGTATATGAGAGTTAACCTATTAAGTCCTCCAGAAACTTAAGGAAACCATTAATTTTTTTCTTCAAAACATTTTAGTAAAATTTGCTTTATTGTCATTACAGGACCCTAACTACAATAGCTTTCTCAAGATTCTAGAGCAAACATCATGTTGATGATGACCAACAATAGGATGATAAAAAGGAAAGCTCCACGTCATTTGACCTTATCTATGTCATACACCATGTGAACTTCTAGCACGTAATAAAAGAGTTATGTATTATCCATGTATTTGGATTTGTTAATGTTTTTATTCAGTCTTTAACATATTTCACGATCGCCCATTTGCTGTGTAACTATTACTTTGTGAAGCATATGTTATTAATGTTCATCTACTGAAATGATTACGTCTTTCATTATATGTTGTAAATATATTGGGAAGTTAGTATTTCATAATGTCACGATCAAGTTAATGATTGCAGCAAAATTAAAAATAAAAGTAAATAAACATATCTTAATATTAAGATAAACTGATTTCAAAACTCAGAGTAACTTTCAAGTTACATGAATAGAAACTAAAAATACAAGAGATATGCTAACACATAAAAAAAGAAAAAGTAGAAATGAAACCCATTAGCCATTTCAACTTGAGGATAAGCTTGTAAGATTGGGCATGATCGTCTTGTGTGACCCTCTTGGTTACACGTCATAACGTTTTGGTTGGCCCCGGTTCAATAGCATCAATTTTGTTACAATTCTCATTGAAATTGGACGTTTGTTACCTCATTTAAGTGTAGGATTTGGCCATATTAGAGGTCCATGTGCAAGCCATATGGCTTCATTTCCAATGGCATTGTACTCCATTTGTATACATTGAATATGTAGTCCAGAACTGTATGCTTCATGAATATAAGAGCCCCAATCAACATGTGATACGCGACATGCTTTAAGTAATGACGACATAGGTAGTGTAATGCCTGGAAGTATACAGCTACACCATCGCTCCGCTAAGTTCATCCTAAAATGACCTTGCACCTCAAGCTTAGAAACCTATTCTCCACATTTTCTCATGTAAATGAGGAAATTGTCATGTCCAAGACTTCATTTTACCACTTGCAATAGAGCCTAAGACCATCTTTGTCCTACTAGAATTTGGGCTTGTGCTTCCCAACCATTCTTCACAAATAACTAAGCAAGAGAAAGTAAGTGGACTTTACTATGACTATAATTGGAAGATTATGGGTTCCCTTCATAGTAGCATTCATACACTTTAACAAATATGTTGTCATATGACCAAATCTATGGCCATCCTTACCATATTGCATCCATTTTGCATGCTACATCCTCAGCCCACTCATACATGGTTGGTTCTCATCCCCAATAGACCATAATATACAAAACGAGCTGAGTCTTTACATATGTTGTGTTCTCTAGAACTCTTTTGGCTTCTTCGCTCTCTGAATTGAAGTGTGAAGTTCGAGATGATTTGTCAATACAGTATGTACACAGGCCATTGAGGGATGCCACTTAGTGACCTTTCATACTTAAAGTAGCTTTGATAAACCCATGCATGATATAAATTACAAGAATGCCTTCTTGTGGAATCATTTGTTGTCAAAGGTTACTCAGAAAAAAAGACCATCCTTCCTTTGTCTCTCCCTCTATCATGACATATACAATAGAAAAAATGTTGCATCTTGAGCAATTTCCATCAACAATGTTTCACTATACTTGCTGTGCAAATGAATGCCATTTTGAAATAAAGGATTTGCAATATTTGAATGCCTCTATGCATGACGAAAATGTCCAAAACAAATGGTGAAACATCATCCAGCTTCTATCAACAACATTACCACATAGTATGGCTAAGTCAATAGATGAACACATGTACATGGAATAAAACATAGCAGACCAAGGAGCCATTTCAGAAGCTCATCCTACGATTCTTCACATTCGCTATAAATTTTACCAATAGCCTCCGTTCAGCATACCATATCTTCATATACTTGGGCCTGAATCTAAACCTCGACTCCATTGCTCCTTAGAGTACTTTAACAGATACTATTGGATCCATACTACCATGGAGAATATTCTAGCACATATAGCATCATTATCCAGTTGGCCTGGACTTGTAGAACCAAATCGAATACACACATATATAGTCCATTATACTTTCTGAATGACATGTGGTTTTTCCAATGATATGTAACATGTATACTTTGATTGCACCCATCGCCAAACTTTCAAGCATTTGTTGTGGTATTTTATGTGGTTTGACTTATAAATACCCAACAAATCTTCGAATATTGTAATTCTTTACTACATATAGCACAACTTCCTTGTCTTGAAACAATTGGATGACTTCCAACTCATTCTCTCATCCAGCCAACACTTCCAACAAGGCCATCTTCAACTGACCCAACATGACATTCATTGCATAATTCAATGATGAATATTGACCAGGATGCGTTAAGAGTGAGACCAAGATTAGGACTAAGACTATGATCTCAAAGGTTGTCTTTGACTAAACGCTTTATCTCCTTATAGAATATTCATCACTATTGTTGTGGACTGGACCTTCAAACTGCTCATCTTCCTCATCTTCCCTATGCTAGACAAAAATCAAAACAATCAAAACCCACAAAGGGGTCGTCTTAGGACAATGGTTCAACAATTTGAAGAGGAAGTTGTGGAAAGCTTGGATATGCCATAAGATCACCTGTATCTCACTGGCCTTTCAGTCTGTCAGGCTCATAGGGCACTTCAAAGGTCAAGGAGCAAAACGTCTAGAGCTAAAATGATAGTCTTGTAGGATGACGAACATCTCCATGATGCAAACCTCTGGAACCGGGACTAAAATGAACATCATATTCACATTGTTGTCACAACAAATAGGAAAAGTTTATTACTTGATCAAGTCTTGCTCAATCACTATAGGCAACCTGACAACATCGTGTAATCTGCTTGTTATTTTCTTACCTAAAATATTTTTCTTTGTAATTGTAACAAATTGATAGATGGATGGACAACCACACAAATCGAATGGTCACTTATTAAGGTCACTCCCTTTTCCGCATTTGTAACTTCACTATCGTGATGCACATGTGACATATGTGTTGGTGGAGTCTAATAATCATATTTTGTTATACATAAGTTGTGCTGACCTTGTACGAGTTGTATGTACTATCTAATTCAGTTCCCCTTCACACACACACACATATATAAAGGACACATTTCAAGTTCTTTTGAGAATAGGACATAATTGAAGTTTACATATTTTATTTCAAATCAAAAAAAATTTCGTCAACTAACACTTGAGCTCAAATTCGTTTCACTTTCAAAATTAAGTGGGCTTTTTTTTTAATCTAAAACTAATGAATTTACAACAAGAAATTCCTTAGATATTGTTATTTTGTAGAAAAAGTTGTAATATTTGTGATTATGTGAATTTATTTTTTGGAAATGTTTTAGTTCCTAATAGGTAAATTCTCAATTTATGCTTGTTCGATAAAGAATGTCATATTTTTAAATCTAAGATTCAAATTTATTGATCAAATCATCTTTGACAATTACACATTAACTAATAAATTTTTGTAGAACACTAGCCATAATTGGTCAAAGGGCAAAAAATAATGTGAAAATATTAATTCTCATATATGAACTCTTAGTGTAAGATTATACATGAAGCTTATCTATAAAATTTTTATTTTATTTTTACTCTCTAACCAAACACATCCAAGATAATTAAATCATGTCAGCATACGAAATTAGTTAAACCCAAGGATAAAACAATATAATAGAAAACTATGACAAACAAGTAATTAACAACAAAGAAGCAAATAATAATGGAATGAATAATAGCTTAAACTAGCGTGAGATTGAACAGTGAATTAATAGCAATCATGTTTAGTCCTTATCAACTAAAATAAGTGTTTATGTCATTGATGATTATTATAGCAAGAAATATAAACCACTCAACTTTGTTTATGTCCACTTGCCTCCACTTTAGGGCCACACCTGCCCATACGTCCTGAGTAATGTTCCTATTATTTATACAGAACTCCAAAGGCTTTCTGAAAAGGTAGATTGAAATTAATGATGGAAAAGAGAAATAATATCATGAGTTGCAAAATTTCTCACCAACGAGTCTTCCTTCTATTTTTATTCAAATTGCTACTATTGTACCGCCGAGTGCATGATAATGACTTTGAAATAACGTAACATTCATGCATAAGCAGTTATGATTATAAGTTCGTGATGTATGAATAAGTTAATTATAAGATTACACAAAGTCTGCTATTAATTTTTTATTTATGATACTGTATATAAGCGTAAACTAACCCAAAAAGATATAGCTACCCACATTAAGAATATTAACAATTAGATGTCACTAGAAGTGGACTAGTAATGAGGAGTTTGAGTAATTTACATGAGATCATATGTTCAAATTTTATATAATCATTGTAGCAAAAAGAATATTAATAACTATTTTTAAGTGAATCTAAGGATGGAAAAAATACCCACAAAGATAGATACCGTGAGAATTACCCATAATGGGGATAGGTATGGGAACTAGTTTGGTCTCTACGGGAATAAATCCCCGTTTATTAAATGAGGTAGGAGTGGGGATTACATCCCTACTCCATGAGACCAACCAAATCTTCATAAATATGAATTTATATAAATTTCTTTTTATATGTGTATATTTCTACCCAAAATATTCCAAATCCATTATTCAATTAATTTTTTTTATAATACCGTGCATCATACACGGATAATAAACTAGTATATACTAATTGATGGAATTTATAGTACAAGTAGGATTTGATAATGCATTCAAAATATATAATACTAAATTACTATATTTTATATCATTTGAACCAATGAAATGGTAATGCATTACAAAAAAGGAAGAAAATTTCAGGACTAACTAACTAATAAAACATATTATTTTGATTTTAGAAGAACAATATATTTGTAATTACTAATTGTATGTAAAAAAAGAAAAAACTAAAAACTTTGGTTTTAAAGATAAAAAATACTTTGACATTGACTTCACCAGTAGACTTTGTGAAATATGTTATTGCTATAATTTTTAAATTTAATATCTTATTGCAAAAATCATTATAGCAATGTTAGTTCAAAAGTACTTATTCCCTAAATAATTTTGACAACAAACGGTTCAAATAGTCGTTTATCTTGAAAAGAAAACAATTTTAGGTGTGAGCCATTGAACTACATAAATTTATATTTGTAAAACTTTTATTATGTCATAAAGAATTATATATTGTGTTGTCCAAAGTTATCTTATTAAAATAATAAATAATTATTATAATTTAAAAAAGTATATAAAAATATGTATACAACAGTGGAAATATTATCTAAAACAATTAAATACGCATTACTGCTATATTTAACTATAAATTATTATTACAAAATTTTTTAAGAAAATTTTAATAAAAATATATTAACAAACTCATGCAATGCATGGGATGGTATATATCCAGCATAATAGTAAAACATGTAACATTCACTTCTAATTAATATAATTTTATTTTTTATTTATTTTTTGGTATTTCCACAGTAGATCACTTATCAGGAGGCCTTTTTTTCGTTTTAGTTTTTTGTATTGAAGCTAAACAAAGAGAAAATAGAAAGATAAAAAAGAAAGTTATCTCATATAAAGAATCCATAAGTATCCGCCAAAAAATGAGTTTAACATTCAAGGTCTATCCCGTGATGAACAAGAAGAAAGGCAGCACCTTAACAAGAAAATTTCCAGCTTGGTTACTCTCTAAAAACATGAGAGATTGAACAATTCCAATCCGCTCCATAAAATTATTGATGTCATGAAGCAAAGAAGCATACACATGTAAAGTAGAATGAGCAGTTAACAAATGCAAAATCTCCAAACAATCTACTTCACAAATAATCTAATGATAACCAAGTTCCCAGGCAAGAACCAAACCATAGCACAAACTAAGAAGCTCAGCACAAAGGTTGTCAGCTCTAGGAATATGGTTATCATAACCAGTAATCCAATTACCATTGACCCCACGGAGTACACCACCAAACCCAAGCTGGTCCAGGATTACCCAACGAACTACCATCATAATTTAATTTCATAAAGTTAACTGGAGGAGGATGTCACCTAACCCATTTAACACTAGAAGGTCGCAGGCTATGCAAATCAAAAACCAAAATACACGTGTACACAAGTTGCCAAATAATACGCAACACTTGAGGTAAAACTAGCTTCTCCCTATTGAAAACCCACATATTGACGCGCCACACAACCCAAAGGGACGAAAGAAAGAGAATACCATGAGGCCCCTATGCATTGATTCTCATCCAAGAATGAAAGTCCAGGGAGAAAAAATGAGCCCAGTTAAGTTTTATATTTCTCCATGGGAACACACCATAGTAAAGTTAATACATTAACTAAGGAAAAGTAAAACCGTAGAAACAACGGATGAATTGCCAAATTATGGCATAGGAAAATTAGATTGTAATGTCCGAGTTTTCCTAAACACCAAAGCTTTAACATTATGCTAAGGTTTTTTTCAATAGTAAACGGTAAATTGTAAATATATAAAGCTCATACCCACATATTAGTTTTTGCTCTATACCATTCTGTCGGGATTGATTACTTTAAAATCCAAGTTACAGAATTCGTACATGCTTGGCTAAACGCTCCAATCCAAATTAGATTTTTATATGCCGGCTGTAAAGAATCAATGATTATCTTTTATTTACTTAGATTGATTTAGGTATATCATAGATTTATTCAGATTGATTTAAGTTGATTTTATCATTATATTTTGATCATATTCTAGACATATAAATAGATGTTATTTTTTGTAATTCACACACAACAACACATTAATATACAAAAATATTCAGCCACTTTCTTGAGTATTTTTCTATTAGTGTGTTAAATCATGTATTCTGATATGGTATCAGAGCCATGATACCCACCTAAAATACTATCTTCTTTCATTACTCCCAGAATTATCTCTCTATTCTCTATGGTTTCCCCACTTAGCTTTGCTACTGTGTCCATTGCCTCCACTTCCACCCTGCGCTGTTGAAGGATTACACTAGTGTTTATAACATGCAGCGAAAGCGAAAAGGTAATCCATGATGATTAATTTTGTGTCTAAAATTTATTCAAATAATATAAGTGTGGCATAAATACTTCTTGAAGCACACTTGTTGTCTCAAACATTTTGATATGTTCTTCAATAACACGAAGACTATATGTGTGTCCACAGAGACCAAGCTTTGCTATCAACCCTTTGACTAATGGAACTTTTAAAGTGATAAATCCTTTGAAAGAACTATGTGAAAAATGTTCAAAAAATCCTCATATGGTCACATTTTGAAGAGAATGAAAAATCAACTTATTTTTCTTGTCTCACTATTGTATATCCATTCATTGTATTTTTAAAATTAAGCACAATAATGTGCCATTATTTGGAACAAAATCCGATCAATGATCATGTCATCCTATCTAATAGGATTATATCTAAATTCAAATTGGTTGCAATAAATTTAAAATTGATAGAAATCAAATTAAAATACTTGGCCAATTTTTAAGAAATCCTTGTTATAGTTAATATCAAGTTTCCTCAATTACTGACATATTAATTATGTTCATAGTGCTAGCAGAAAATATAATAATATTCTATTCGAATTAAAATTTTATTTATTTGACAAAATTAAATTCTCTAATTTAATCGTCAAACAATAAATTAAATAATTCTTTAGCAAAGATAAGATCACTCATTATTGCGTGACCCCATAGGTTCAATACTAAGCTGGTAGCAAATTAGTCAAACCAATTTACTAATTAAGGTTGAAATCTATCAACACTCGTTAATGCCCAGATAGTATGAAGTAATAACAACCTTTTACGCTTTGAGAATCTTAAGAATAACGTAACATTTCCTTCCATTGTTCTAGCTTTGGATTAACCTTAGAGTATGGTATAACTATCAAACTCTACTTATTAACCATTTAAGTTAATCATAATTAATTAATTAATGACTCAAGAAACTCATTTCTTCTTTCATTCAATTTCCATAGCCAAGGTAAAAAATAATTATCAAAATTATAGAACTCAAATTCATTATCAAAATTTGATGGATTCCTTCTTGGCTTACCATTAATCCCCAGGCATTTGATCATACTCAATATCCTTTCAACTATCACCCTAAGGAGTTAAGTATTGGTATTAAAGCATAAGAAATGACTTGTTGATTACTATGATAACCTTAGGTCTAAGGAAATATTTACGTCATGTTCTTGTTGAGAATATTCTATTGATAATCTTATGTTAATATTAACCATTAGTAATTTTCCAATGAAGTTTAGTTTAATGATAATATCCTATTTATCATCTATATATGTGATTTCATAAATGAGATCTACTAATATCCACCCCTATGGATACTATCACATATATTAATCTATCTGGATCAATAATATCCTTATTTTTAGTGATCTTATGATTAAGAACAATTTGAATTAAAATTATTTTCAAAATTTATCTCTCATTATCATGATCTCTATAATAATGATAGGTTTCTAATTTTAATCAAGGACAATATCATATCAAATAATCTAAATATGATGAAAACATAACAAGTTTCTTTGTTTAATAGAATAAATCAACAATAAATTATTAAATCATGACAAATTGGATCTTGGGCATTCACACTTATTCCCAACAATCTCCTACTTGCACTAGAAGCTAGTCATATATTTCATTCCCAATTCCACTTGTACCTGTCAAACTCCTTTGATCCACGTGTATTGGTGAATGGATCTGCTACAT
Source organism: Dalbergia oliveri (assembly GCA_030441495.1). Lineage (NCBI taxonomy): Eukaryota > Viridiplantae > Streptophyta > Magnoliopsida > Fabales > Fabaceae > Dalbergia > Dalbergia oliveri. Next base: position 9,173,963 of record JAMLFY010000005.1, on the reverse strand, counting down.
TATCCTTTCCAACTACCTTTTGAACCTCAACGTCCTTATGTTCAATGATCTTTCCAATCAAGTGATACCTTCTCAAGATATGTTTTGACTTTTGATATGATCTCAGTTCCTTTGCTTGAGCAATGCTCCATTGTTATCACACAATAATGGAATAGAATTTGTTATTGAAGGAACCACACCAAGGTCACATATGAACTTCTTCATCCAAACTAGCCTTACTTGCTGTTATATATTCAACTTCAGTCATCAAATTAGCAATTGTTGCTTATTTAAGCTGAAAACATAACTAGAAATAGACTTGTTATCATCTTTGTCTTATGCAAAACTTGCCTCAGTATAACCTTTTAGAGTTTAAAATCTCCATAAATGAGGAGCTGGTCTTTAGTTCTTGTTAATTACTTAGGATTGGACTTAACCAATTTCCAATATTTGTTTGTAGGGTTGGCCTAATATTGGCTAGTTGCACCTAGTGCATAGGCAACATCAGGTGTTGTACATCATGGTATAAGTGATAGCTCTCCTGCACTTGCATATGGTATTCAATTCATGTGTTCTCTCTTTCATGGGTTGTAGGACAATCATCCCTACTAAGAGTAATTCCAGTGCCTATAGGCAAATAGCCCCTTTTGGAATTTTCCATGCTATGCCTCTTTGATATGGTATCAATGCACATAGAATGATAGAGTCCAAGAAACCTCTTAGATCTATCTCTATATATCTTTATTCCTAAAATATAAGTCAACTCTCCTAAGTATTTCATGGAGAACTGTTCAAATAGTCAAATCTTTATATTTTATAATGCTAGTACATTTGCCAATGAGTAATATATCATTGACATACAACACTAAGAAAATAGTTATGCTCCCATTAGTCTTTTAGTATACACAAGGTTCTTCTTCAATCCTAACAAAATTGAACATTTAGATTATTGTTAAAGCATAACTTCTAGAAGCTTATTTAATTCCATAAATGGACTGTTGCAGGTTGCAAACTATATTATGATCATACTAGAGTGTGAATCCTTTGGGCTGTGTCATATACATATCTTCTTTAAGCTCGTCATTAAAGGAAGTGGTTTTCACATCCATTTTCTATATCTCATAGTTGTAGTATGTTGCTATAGCAAGTAGAATCCAAATTGATTTGAGTATTGCCAGAGAAAGTTTCAATATAATCTATTCCCTTTTTTTATGATATCCCTTAGCAACAAGACATGCTTTTTAGGTATCTACCTTTCTGTCAACCCCAATCTTTTCTTGCAAACCCATTTACAAACAATGGATTTTATATCCTTTGAAACTTCAACTGAAATTCCATACTTTGTAGATTTTCATAGACTCCATTTTAGATTCCATGGCTTCTAGCCACTTCAAGACTATCAACTTTTCATAGCCTCTTCATAGGTCTTGGGATCACTATCATTATAGTCAATCTCATTTGCCATATCATCTTGCACCATTAAGTTTAACCTTGTTGGTGCACAATGTGGTCTACTAGACTTTCTAAGAGGCTCTATTTATACCAAGTTTGGAGGTTGCTAAATTAATTCTAAGATTAGTTCATCAACCTGCTCTTGAACCATAGTTGGTTCTTGAACATCAATCAGTTCTTGAACCAATGTCATGACTCAATTTGGAAGTGTAAAGCACATAAAGGGTTCCCACGGAAGCTCCTGGATAATGTGACTTGATTAACATGCATAATATAATAGTATTATTTCAAAAACATGATTTAAATATAAATTTCTCAATTATAACAAATCAATTTAAATAATAGTTTGTAAACCTGAATTGTTCAAAAACGTGTAACCTGGACATAAAACTGAATAATCCTAGTCTAAGCCATAGCCAAACATGCATTATAGATGATTATTTTAATTTAGTTTACAATTGCATGGTCTGAAATCATGCCTGCATAACTACTAGAACATTCTATTCTACCACGATCATAATATAAACCTCACTACAAAGTGAAGATCACCATGGGAATAGCTGTAAAGCTCCTGACGTGGGTCTAAACGATACTGATCTGAACTACAACTGTGTAAGGAGGAGGAAAAGGAGGGGTGAATTAATCAAAACTCAATGCGCGATCTCTACTCACAAACCTACATGCGACAACAACGAAGTACGTAATATATAATGCAACTGGCATAAAATATTTTTATATTTAAATACATAGTTATCCTGGAAAAAGCATTTACTCTTTCATAATTAGCAAGTAATAGAGAAAAAGGAAAAGCTAACTGAAATAAATGAAACTATAATTAAACTGATAACTATCCTGAAAAGGGTGCCTAACTAGATCTCATAAAATGGACACTTCACTAGGTTCCATGACTAACTAAGTGAAAACTGTAACAAAAGGGCACCTAACTAGGTCTTATAACTGCAACTAAAATGATAATTGTAAAAGAAAGTTTTAAATTCATATAATCTTAACAATCTAAATGTCAAGCATAAATGAGGTTCTAAAATCATGCCTAAAGGATCACCAAGCTTGTAGACATGTGATTTCAGAACCTTAGAGTATGTATCTGGCTATTGTTATGAATCATGCTTAGTTCAACACTTCTAATAACATATAACTGAGATTATGATATTATGATAAGAAAATGCATAATCTTGAAAACATGATAATTTCATCAAATTCATAAACATATGTCTAGCAATTATAGCAAATTAGTCAAGCTCAAGTCAATGTTTTTAAATAAATCCCTTGCTTTAAAGCTAAAACATTTGTTTCATGGCATACAATAATTTCCATGATAGTTGTAAAATTAATAATTTTCTAAAATTGGCATAAACCATAAAAAAGTATTTACATAAAGAGTATTTACAATACTAGGAAGATATGAATAGTGATAAAAACTATGGTCATGAGTGAAAATCCACTCACCATTTATTACCGTGACTTGACCACTTCCTACGTGATCTTGGGAACTTGAAATGACATTTCCAACTACTAAAGATTCATTGGAACGCCATTCAAATTGATTTGGAAGTATCAGGGAAGAGAAACTAAACCATGAGAGCCCTAATAACAACTAAAGAATAGGATTAGGAATACAAAGAAAACACTTATCGAAATTATTTATCAGTGGAAATTGATCATAATGAATTCAAATTCCTAAAGTCAATGCATATTCTCAATTTTCCATTCTTTTTTAAGACATAAACTATATCAGATGTCCAATTAACATACCTTGAGGAGGGATGAATTTGGCATTTAATAGTGGCTAGATTTCTTCTTTTACCTTTGGCATAACCCATGGTGAAAATCTTCTCAGTGGCTGCTTCATTCCTTGAGCATTTGGTTTTGTTGGTACCTAATGCTCCACGTCCTTCTTACAAGCCTTGTCATTTCTTCATATTCCCATGCAAAATCCTTATATTCCTTCAAATTTTCTATAAAAATAGCTTTTGTGTCTTAAAGGAAGATTCTACTAACATAGGTAGCCAAGTTTGTCCCTTAACATTACTCTAGATCTACCTCCTCCAATGGGTCTTGTACATCCAGTCTTTCTATTTTTTTTTTCTCCTAACTCTTCAAAGCTTAAAAGTGCATCATCATATATATAGTTGATAGTTATGCCGATATCAACATTTTGTTTGCCAATGTAGATTGACAATTGAGCCAAATGGCTCATCCAATCCATGTCTAAACTTTTGCTGAGGCCTGACTACCCTAGCCTTGGGAACTAGTTTGATCCCTTTAGCCCCAACAATGCATGCTTCGATAAAATCAGGGTCGAAGGTATGGTCAATTTCTATTGGCATGAAGCCGGATTATAGACTTTAAAACTAGCATGGGCATGCATTGCATAACAAGCACTATCATTAGCAAATACTTCTTCAATGCCTTCCTCCTTATTCCATATTATTAACTTTTAATGGAGTGTGAAGGACACTTCCTGCTTTTGAGGCTACCACTATGAACATAGTGGGATGCACCTCACTTCTTACTTTCACATCTGGGATTATCATTCCCTTGGACGTTGAGGACTTTCCAAATAAGTCGATGACCACCATATTGGTTTTTAATAAAACAATCTGAGATTTGCCTATCTTAATAACCATGGCTTCTAGCTATAAGTTAATGGCAGCCCCTTTATCAACAAGAACATTGTTAATCACTCTCCCCTTGACTTCAGCCTTGATATGAAATGGTTTCAAATGGCTCTTCATAAAAGGATCTAGTCGATGGAACAAGCAGCCTTCGCAGCTTCGTCGAGGAACAAACACTCACTTCCTATTCTCATCTCTATGTAATCTTCATCCAAGCTTTCCAACTCGATTGGCTCCCAAACTTCGTAGCCAAGATAGTTACCATACCTGACTAACACCCTAAAGATGGACTCGAGATCATCATCGAACTTTGTTTCAAAGTTATCGGTTATCATATCCTCTTCATTCTTTCCAAGAAGGGTCCAAGTAATGTTCTTTAGTTTATATGGCCTTTGCTGCTACGTGATTGACGATCAGGCCATCCCAGTCACTTCGACAGACATAGCCTTAACATTGTATTGTGGGCCCATTTCAAGTAGCACATACTCTAGCACCTTTTCTTCTCTTGGCAAGAGGTTGGAAATACCACCCTTTTGTGTTGGCCTATATGCCGACATTAGCAAAACATTAGGATTGTTCCTCCTATTGGCTTGATCAATGTGATCATAAGCACCTCCTCTTGTTGGGCCCTATACCACTTGTTTTTCCTATTCTTATTGAACCAGACATGAGGGCTGGTGCATGCCTATTATTCTCTACCCATCAATTGTTGACCACATTACGAGGGCACCTCGTCTTGATTATTACCACCTAGGGCTTTTGGTCAACCATGACCAAAGTTTTTAGCTTTTGTCTTCATATATTAACTTCCTGGCATTTTTGTTCGGCAACAAGCTACTTGCTTAACATATTTTTTTGAGTCTCTAACTTTGGCTTTCTCTTGATCAATTTCCTTATTTTCCTTAGCAATTTCAACTTCCTTCAATTCTTCATAAGTCTTGGTAGCCCATTTTGTCGAACATGGCATTGCACTTGGGGCATAAACACACTTTGGTGTTAGCCTCCTTTTTTGTTTCTATAGGAAATCATCCTCACGCGGTCGAGGGAAGATGCTTCTCCAAGTGCTCTAATAGGTTGAGATCCATTTCTTCTCTCATGTTTTCTTCTTCTATGTTTTTTCATCCATACCTACCATATAGATAGGAAAGGTGGCTTGGCTCAAAAGCATAACTCATCCCAAAGAATCGACATTGATAGTCATTATTGATCACACTTTTTCTCAAATTTCAACCGACCTTCCTTGATTGCTTTTTGATCAATTCCTAAAATGAATGCAATTGTTAGTGCAATATCTTGGTGCTTAGTGGAATTTACAAAAATTCTTTAATTCCTCAATGAGAGATTTTTTTTTAGCAAAACAATTTGTTTATCTTTATATAATTTGTCAAAAATTTGGTCAGCTTTTGTTATGTCTAAGGAATAGATTTTACTAGTTGCATCCATCTTTTCTTTGCCTTTAGCTAGTTTTAGAGAGTCTTAAACATAAGATGTTCCTTCCTGAAGTTTAGGAATATTGACCTTATTAGGATCACCTTCATCATCATCCTCATTGGACTCATATTGGCATAATTCACCTCCCTTCTAAACCCATTTCTTCAAGTGTCAATTTTTAATTCTTCCATTTTCCAATCGCGATGTTTGATGTGTCTTACATTTTCAGCCCACTAAGCTAAGTTAAGGAATTGTATATTGACCAACATTTTCCTAATATCATATTCCAAGCCATTGGTGGCCATTTTTCACTTCTAACTAAGGGATTAGTGTAAAGCAACAATTCCTTATGGTTCTAAATCAAGCCAGGAATCATTGACACTTTCATTGTGTGCCTGCATGTGGCAAAAAAATCAATCAAATTGACCTTCATCTCTTCTCTAAAGAATTGTTCATAAAAGTCTTTTTTCTAGTTGGACCCAGGTATGAATTGAGTTAGGCCTTAAGTTAGACAAAAATGTAAAAGCATTTTTTGTAAGAAGAAGGAAGTATCTCATTTTCAGGTATGCTTTAATTGCTAGCTCCCTTATTTCTATTGTGTACCTAGCCATATGCTCGACAATGCTTTCACCATCTCCCCTCCCCCTAAGAATTTTATTGATGACTTAGGTGTCTCCATCTCGTTGGCATTTCAGCTTGTTGGACATAGTTAAGGAATGCCAACATAAAAAGGGGTTGGTTGGCATAGCTAATATTAAACCTAATCCAATTTAGGACTTGCTCGACAACACATGTTTTGATGCCCCCTAGTGTTGTTTTTGCCTTATTCTATTAGCCTCTTTGGTATTTCAATGTCAAGGAATCACAATCCTTTGTTCCTCATTAGGAGGATTGTTCTCAATTTCATTTTCTCCATATTCCTTTTCGAACATGCGATTCATTTATCAAGTTAACTATTTGAACCTATTGTTGTTAGTTTATATTGAAGGGGTCAGGATAGTTGCCATCTACCGATTTAGCATGTTTACCAACCTGTGATGACTCTTATCTAGTTGTTGTCGACACCGCCAACCCCTAGAGTATAAGGTGGGGGATTCATTGGCATTGTTCTAAACATGTTTGGGAAGATCGGCAGACACTTGAGACTATTGGTTAGTGCATAGAATACATGGTGTGGGTGGTAGGTTTGATATTATGGTTTGAGTGTATAGTGGGTTATGGTGTTGAAAATTTGGGTCATAACCTCTTGTGTTTCCCATCATTTGTGGGCTAGCAAGGCCACTTATCCTTGTCATGAGCTACGTGATTGCCTTAGTGGCAATTGGGTGACTATACCCCATGGCAGTCCATAGGGGCATTGTTGTTAATGTGGTGACATGAGGGACTTGTGTTTCTTTCATGGTATTCACGTGTGATGTGGCCTCATTTTTTGCACCTTGTACCGAGGATGTCATGTTTCCACTCCTAGCCATTTCTTCAAGAATAGGCTCTTCTAAGAAATAGAGGATGGGGACACGTAAGGCTTTTTCATGAATTTTGGTGGCATGTTTGTTCTTAATTATACCCTTTTTTTTCAGTGTGAAACCTCTACTAAACTTTTCATGGTCCTATCTCGCATGCCAATTTGTTTCACTTTTTTTTTTTTTTTATTAATGAAGAAACAAATAAACTCACTAACCAAGTTTTGCTTCTTGATCTTATTCAAGGAATGAAAAAGTTCCTTTAATGCGAGTTCTTGAGTATTACAAGTAAATTTTTGGAAATATGCAAAAATAAAGCAATGCACAAATTTAAAGAGAACATACAACATTGTAAAAAGCAAGAAATTATGATAAGAATCTTACTTGAGAACTTCACTCTTGAGCAAGAAGCGGCTCATGGTGAGTATTGAAGGTCAAGTATGTGACTACAGATCAAGTTCCTTATTATTACTACTATATGAAAATACTCTCTAAAATCTAGGTCTTCTTCTTAGTCCTACACTACTCTTATTTATAGACAAACTATGTACATGCATGTCTAGCACATGTCCCATGTTTCTAGTTCCACTTTCTGCATTTCCATTTTCTTATTCCCTTCGAAGCTTGTGCACAACTGTCCTTCATACTAACATTGTCTCCTCAAAACTAGGAGCCTTGAAATAACCGCTTCTTGACCCATTTTACTAACTTCAAACCTTTAGCCTCTTGAATCAGATTTTTTGACATTAACCTTTTCTGCATATTGTTAATTGGTGATGAACATATACATGATTTCCTTTCAATACTTGTGCAATGTTTGACTTTTCGACATTACTTGGATAATTTGGCTTTGCTCCCTTTATGCTTCGATGTTTCTAACCTGCAACCCCGTTACCTATTCAGCTAGTTTGCCTTTGACATTAAGCTTTTTCATGCACTCATCCCTTAGCTCGACATCTCCAGAGCAACTTGATCATACATGCCTCCATTTTCTTCCCTCAATGCTTGGTGTCCATCAAATGGCATTCTCTTTGCTATGGTGTTCAATGTGATTTTTTGTTGAGGGCATTCTTAGAGTTGCACCTTTATCATATGTTGAAAACTCTCTATAATAGGGGGCATAGGCCATAACCTCCATCAAGATGGATCTGCCCTTGTTCATATGTTTGATTTTCTGTGTATAAAATTATAAGAATTTAATTTTTATGTACTAACAGTATAAAAAGGATTTTTTTTATATTGTCATCTAATTAAATTATCCTATTTGCATAACTTTTCAATTAGTAAGTGTAAGACTTAAGTAATTTTACTAATGTGACAGGACATTATTGAATAATAATATAAAAAAAGTTTTGCAATGTCATCACGTAAAAATTAAACTCAAATTATAGACCAAAGTTTATATAAAAGTTATCTTTTATAACTTTAAATTTTTTTTTGTTAAAAGTTAAAACTTAATTGAGTCATCCAATAAAAATCATAAGAATTATCATATTATGATATTAAATTGTTATGTAAAAATAGATTATATTGCTATTTATCTGATTTTCATAACAAATTCTTTTGCTACTATACATAAAAATTATTCTCTTTAAAAATTAGGGCACAAGAAAATCCAAATATTCAAATAACATACACTCTCAAACATTTTTTCAAGAGAAATGATGCATGCACACCTCCACGTTTACACCATACTCTTCCACCTCACTACATGATAAAATAGGAGATGAAATATTAAGGATAAAATTGGAAGAGGAAAAAGAAAAGAAAAAGCAACGTCCATTCCTTGTTCTCTCTCTTTGTTTTATTTTTCTCTCAACTACCATCCATCTAAAGGCTTTCATTCCCTCAATCTTTGTCGTTTCTCTTTCTCATTCTTCATCGTTCATAGAAGAAGAAGAAGGAGAATCAAGACTTGTGCATCCATAAAACTAATTTTTACGCATGAAGACTTAGCTCATTCCATTTGATTTTTCATGTGTTTGTGGTTTATGTTCCAAAGTATGGATGCTTTTTTTTTTCAGTTTTTTAGAAATAAAATGAATTGAGAATGACTTTGCTAGAAGTTGAGATTTGCTATTATTGTTGAAAAAACTAAAAAGAAATAAGTATCCATGTCTTGGGACATAAACCACAGACACATAAAAAAAACAAATGAGCTAAGCCTTCATGCGAAGGATTAGTTTTACGCTGTCAAGATCTCTTATTCTTCTTCTTCTTATGAACGATAAAGAACGAGAAATAGAAACGTGACAAAGGAAGAGAATGAAAGTTTTTAGAGAGATGATGGGTGAGAGAGAGAAATAAGATAAAGAGAGAATAAGTTCTAAAATGTGGAAGGGATGTTATTTTTTCTTTTCTTACTCTTCTTCCATTTTATTGTTGATATTTCATACTCGTATTTTATTATATAATGAGGTGAAAAAGTGTGATTTAAATATAAAGGTGTGCATGTATTATTTTTTTTTCAATTATCACATGCTATTTGCTGCTTCGACTGCACTGCACCGCCAGTCATAGGTCATTGCACTCCTACGCTTGGGAGCGTTTATAGGCTATCAAACGGTGATTTCACTTTTTATTTTCTTTTCTTTTCTCCTCTTCAGTTTCAATCTTCGTTATCATTATCTCTTCTTTTCTTTGCTATTCCTGACCCCACGACCACATGGGGCCTCCGCCTCCCATTGTGCCTTAAGCTGTACATAATCTGCATGATCTCCTATACACACCCAACTCTTCAAATCACACGATAATGGATCAAAGTTCAATGAGAAGCCTTATTTGACACGTGTACGATGATAGACACATAGGCCTCACTTGGCCAGGTGTCGTTGCTAGTCCACAATACCTCGACCTTGAAATGACAAGGAAGACAAGAGATGCTGCATAGAAAACCTTGCCTCACTTCCTCAGAGAGTGCAAAGTGCAATATTTAAGTTGTAGGCCATTTTTACAAAGCTAAGCGTGCAGAAACAAATAAATTATAATAGAGGACATGGAAAAAGCAAAAGCGATAAATCATTGAATATTCCAATTGTCCAAAACATCATTTTTAAGAAATCAAAAATCTTCGAGGAGAGCTTTTTCTTGGTGCATAGTGTAGGAGAGATTCCTTAACCTATGCATTGTTAAAATATTGACCAAAAGAAAGGTTAAAATTTAATCAGATTTCTACACCCGTTGTATCATTGAAGAATCGCTCCTGCTCCTAAGGGTCCTACCCTTCTATCATGATATTATCTTAGGCTCCCAAATTAAATTTTTTTGATATTAGTAGTCACTATTAATATATAAGTGATAATAATAACATTAAAGATAATGCTTATTGATTCACATATTTTAGAATTATATTATTCCTCATTTGAATGAAGTGCTAAATGGGACTATACATAGATTGTAGAAAATAAGGTAAGATCAACTTTCTCAACAATAAAAGGCTTAATTTTAATGTACTGGTCATATAAATTTTTTTCATATTATTATCAAATTAAATTATTTTATTTACACAATTTTTAAAATAATAAGTATGAAAATTAATCATATATATATTGATGTAATATTATATAATTGAATAATAATATAAATTTCTTTATATTATCATTACATTAAAATTCAATAAATATAAAATATATATAATTTAGCATTAGTATTTAAGGCGGTACAAGTTAAATGACATAATATAAAAAGACTAGCCTTACGCATTGAATCAAATCCCTAAAACGGTGCATGATTTGTTGCAGTAAGGGTGATATTGCATGAGTTAGTGTAGAGCAAATGGAGCCATAGCCATTGAATTCCTAGAGCTGTGAGAGCTTATTACTGGTTAATGCTTAACACTCCTAGTCAACACTGTGTCAGCTTTTCCAGAAAGGAGAGTGCCTCTTTCTTTGAACTCCCCACCATCCCCACACCACAACCTTTCCCCTCTCTCTCTCTCTCTCTCTCTATTCTGCTATCTCATGGCGGTTGTGAACTCTCTCTCTCTACATTTCCATGTCCTTGTTCTTCTTCATCTTATGCTTCTTCTCCTGCTGCAAAGCCAGTATCCCCACCACTGAGTCTCTGTCTTTAGTTGCTTCCTCCGATGTGGAGCTCCTCTTGGGAAAAATCAAGGCTTCACTGCAAGGTAACGCTGACAACCTTGTTCTGTCTTCATGGAACTCCTCCATACCACTTTGCCAGTGGAGAGGCCTCAAGTGGGCGTTCTCCAATGGCACCCCTTTGTCATGCAGTGACTTGTCATCACCGCAATGGACCAATCTTTCACTGTACAAGGACCCTTCTGTGCACCTCCTTTCTCTTCAGCTCCCATCTGCCAATCTCTCTGGTTCACTCCCCAGGGAGCTTGGTGAGTTCCCTTTGCTTCAAAGCCTATACCTTAACGTCAACTCATTGAAAGGAACCATCCCTCTTGAGCTTGGCTACAGCACTTCCCTCTCTGACATTGATTTTGGTGACAATTTGTTAAGTGGGGCTGTTCCCCTTCCATTTGGAACTTGTGTGACAGGCTTGTTTCCCTTAGGCTCCATGGTAACTCCTTCTCTGGGTCTGTTCCTGAACCTGCATTGCCAAACTCCTCTTGCAAGAACTTGCAGTTTCTTGATTTGGGTAGCAACAGGTTTTCTGGGAATTTCCCTGAGTTCATCACAAGGTTTGGTGGGCTAAAACAGCTTGACTTGGGGAATAACATGCTTGTGGGTGAGATTCCTCAAAGCCTAACTGGGCTGAGGCTTGAAAAACTCAATCTTTCCCACAATAACTTTAGCGGGGTGTTGCCTTTCTTTGGAGAATCCAAATTTGGTGTGGATGTCTTTGAAGGGAATAGCCCTGCCTTGTGTGGACCACCTTTGACAAGCTGTACCAGGACCTCTACACTCAGTTCTGGTGCAGTTGCTGGTATAGTTATCAGCCTGATGACAGGTGCTGTGGTTTTGGCTTCTTTGCTGATTGGTTATATGCAAAACAAGAAGAAGAAGGGTAGCGGAGAGAGTGAAGATGAACTGAATGATGAAGAAGAAGACGAAGAGAATGGTGATGGTGTTGGTGGAGCTGGTGAAGGTAAGCTTATGATATTCCCTGGTGGTGAGAATCTGACATTGGATGATGTGTTGAATGCAACTGGGCAAGTTATGGAGAAGACATGTTATGGGACTGCTTATAAGGCCAAGCTTGCTGATGGAAGCACCATAGCTTTGAGGTTGTTGAGGGAAGGTAGCTGCAAGGACAGGAATTCATGCTTGCCGGTTATAAAGCAATTGGGGAAAATTCGCCATGAGAATTTGATTCCTTTGAGGGCATTCTATCAGGGAAAACGAGGGGAGAAGCTCCTTATCTATGACTATCTGCCTCTCAGATCCCTTCATGATCTACTTCATGGTATGCACCATACACAGTCCTCCCCTATTCATTTCCTTTTATAGTTCAATCATGCACCTGTATACATAGCATTTCATTTTGCACTGCCAATCCACTTTCATTTAAACCATTTGGAACCGTCATCATAATCTAACTGCTTTTGTAGTGTGTTTAATATGATGAAGATTTCTTCAAACTGAAATCACTGATAATAATTCAAAGTAACCCAAAACTAGAACAAAAGTACTGATTATTCTCAAGCCTAAAGACTAAATAGAAAAGAAATCACCCTCTGACGATATGCTGGTGAGTTAAGTGGAATTCTAACAGTTAAAGCTAATCACTTGTTCTATTTTGGCTTGTTTTCTGTATGATGTTTTTCTTTGGGAGGGGGACTTGCTGTGCAGTGTCCACATTCCTGAACAATATTGATATCTCATATAGAGCTTTAGGAAACAGGGTTGTGTCCTCCTTTCCATCTTCCACTTGGGCAGCATCATCTACATGTCATTCTTGATCTTCCGTGTATGGAAGGCTGATAATCCAATAACAATAGTCATGTAAAATACCCTGCGAATGGAAGCTAGGATGTATAAAATCTAAAGGTGTGTTTGGTTGGAGGGTCAAAATAGAGTGAAATTTTTCATGGATAAGCTTAAGTGTAAATTTACATATGAAGTTCATCCATGAAATTTTCACCCCATTTTTACTCCCCAACCAAACATAGCCTTAATGACAACTTTTTCTGAGTCCTAAGACACTGATTACAATTCCTTTTTATTACAATGTGTTTTGTTTACTGGAAGATCAGATGGAGTTTAAATGTAAATTTGAGCAAGTCGACTTATATAGCTGTTTGGGTTTAATAAATTCAACTGTTTCAGTGACCACTATGCTATAATTTTAATTTTCTACAGAAACAAAAGCTGGAAAACCAGTGCTAAACTGGGCTAGGCGACACAAGATTGCATTGGGCATAGCAAGAGGGCTAGCTTATCTTCATACAGGACTTGATGTTCCGATCACTCACGCGAATGTAAGATCCAAGAACGTGCTTGTGGATGACTTCTTTGTAGCTAGGCTCACCGATTTTGGCCTTGACAAGCTGATGGTTCCTTCCATTGCTGATGAAATGGTGGCACTTGCCAAGGCTGATGGGTACAAGGCTCCAGAGCTTCAAAAGATGAAGAAATGCAACTCCAGGACTGACGTCTATGCATTTGGTATATTACTGCTGGAAATCTTGATTGGGAAGAAACCTGGGAAGAATGGGAGAAACAGCGAGTATGTGGATTTGCCTGCAATGGTGAAAGTGGCAGTTTTGGAGGAGACAACAATGGAAGTCTTTGATGTGGAACTCTTGAAAGGGATAAGGAGTCCCATGGAGGATGGGATGGTGCAGGCACTGAAGCTGGCAATGGGATGCTGTGCACCAGTGGCAGCAGTTAGGCCCAGCATGGATGAAGTTGTGAGGCAGTTGGAGGAGAATAGACCAAGGAACAGGTCTGCCTTATACAGCCCTACAGAAACAAGAAGTGGAAGTGTTACCCCATTTTGAGCTTTGAATTTCAAGATTATGTTTTAATTAAACTGTGGTTTTCACATTTTACTTAAGTTGTGTATCTTTGTCTCAGTGTGAGGGTAGTGAATGGATCCTGATGATCTAGAGCATGTCGAAATATTTGTAATGACTCTTTTGAGTTTTAGGTAGTCCTGATTATTTTAATATCAAATATAATCACTTACACAGTTCTTCAAATTTTGTGCACTTAGACATAAGAAACATTATTCACATCACTCTTTTGGCGTATTTTTGAAGGAACACCTTGGGAGTCCTTTAAAAACAGAATGAAAGCTAGTTTTAACTTTTCGACCAACTAGTATTTAAGGGACACATCTCTTTAAAGATATCCTAAAAATTGGTAAGTATAACATTATTCTTTAGAAATTATGCAAGTGTTCAGCTACCTCAATAATTGGAATAGAGTAAGGTTACTTGGTCAAAATTTATTGTAAAAGTTTTTGACAAAAATTGAGGATAGGTGTTGGTTGAAATAAAATGATGTGGTTAATGTCAGATTTAGGTGTAGTAAGGGTGTAGCTTTATTTCCCCTTGAGTTTTTCAAAACTGCATTTAGTGTCAGTGGAGATTTAAATCCATTATCTTGCTTTGATATCACTTGTCGGATTGAGTGTTTACTGTTAGACCAAAATGCTATAGTTATTACTTATTAGCAAGAGGCATTGATATGATTTTATTTTCTTAAAATTTTTTAGAACCATATAAAGCTTCCGGAGTTACACCCATTTCGGGTGCTATGGACCAATATATCAAACATGCTAAATTGCAAGAGTGCTAGCCAAATAAAGTCAAGAACTCACTTATTTATATACACGTCAACTAGTATAATAGATAAATTTGAATAAACATTATAGCTTTCAAGTATTTTCCTTTAGAAAATATGTAGTGTAAACCTAATGCTATTTTCGATTAGAGTTTCAAATGAAGAGTATTTGAAAATCAAATATGCTTCTTGGTGAGAAAATCAAATATGCTTTTTGGCTCGAATAGATTTTCATAAAATAGTAACGCGGGGTAATTAACTAATCATGGGAGAAGAGAGTTTATAAGGAAATAGATTTTTTAATACTAAAAATTGTTTCTCAAAAAAGATTGTAGGACAAATTAATCTCTTACAATATGAAAGTTTCATATTAGTCCTCACACTTCAAAAAAAAGACAAATTGCTCCCTCTATACATATTTGTATAATGGCTTTTTAAGACAAAGCCCAAATTAGTCCCTGACAATGTTACCTAAGGATAGTTTGGTCTCTGAAAAATAAATTAGTTTTGAAATCCCTTACAATTGCAACATATGGACATTTTAGTCCCTAATCACTTGTAGTTCATAAATTAATCGATAAATCATCACCCTGATCACCCCACTCCACTCCCACCTCACTTAATCCTTTGACCTTCACTCTCATCACATCTCCATCTCAATCCTCGTTGCCACCTCCACCTCCCTCACTCCCATTGGTGATAATGCTTGATTGTGAGACATTTTCTTGTTCTTCCATGTTTGTGAATTTAAAGCTTATGATTTTTAAATTTTTGTTCATACATCATCTTTGCATGTTAATTGTTTGATTTGCTTGTCTTTTTATTAGCTCTTGACATAAAAATGCTTTCTTTATTATTAATAAATTTACAATGGCGGTCCTTTGAACTGTCATTATTGAAAAAATGGCGGTTAAAACTACCACAAATGTAAAAAAAACACCTGCCCTATTTTACCATTTTTCTTGTAGTAGATTGAGATTGGACTAAGGTTAAGGGTGTTAGGTTCGATCCAAATTTTTAAATGATTTGTTTAGATTGTTTTATATTTTTTGAATATTTGAAAAAAAAGAGTTAGAAAGAGAAGATTTGGAGAAAAAATTTGACAGAAAATCATATTTGAAAAAGATTTGGACATGATTTTTGGATGAAAGATATAAAAGAGAATTGTCAGATATGATTAAGATTTGATATGAAATTTAATGAGTATATGTAAACTATTATAAATAATAGTTTTGAGAATTGTCTAAATATCTAAGGAGAATAGAATTGAGAGATTAAAGATGGAGGATGGTGAGGATGATGAAGAAGATGATGATGATGAAGGGTTTGCAACTTTGTTTGCAAAAGTTATATTGATAGAGGGTTTACATCTTTGTCCAGAAAGTTGCATTGATATTGCATGATACATGATTAGCAATAGTATAAGTTTGGATAACTTGTATTGAAAATCTTCCTAGTCGTGTGAGTTATGTGGATATTCGTGAATCATTGATGGTGTTTTACGTGAGTAGCGGAGTGCAAGTGAGGATAGCTTGTGTTGAAAGTCTTCTTGACAATGTGGTGCTAGGCAATGTGTTCCTTGAATAGCAGGATTTTTAGTTTGAGATTTTTTGAGAATTGAGATTGGTGATTGAAAGTTTTTTTATTGATTTAGTATATTGATTTGTGAAGTCGTTGATGTAGGTAGTAAAGGCCAAACTATGTTAATTTTAGGTTAAATATATTTTACATCCCTATACTCTAGGCCATGTGCAATTCCAAATAGTGCAAACCCTTCGTTAAATAATACATAAATATATGTACAGTTAGTATAAAATATTTTTATATTTAAATACATATAATTGTACTGAAAATAGTAATAAAACTGAATTCATAACAACAACTATTAGAGAAAAGGAAGTAAACTAAATGTAATCTTATGAGCTAATAACTGAAATTGATGGGCATCTAACTAGGTCCTATAAGCAAACACCACATTGGATTCCTTACTGAATTGTGGTTGAGCTAGCCCTCTATAGCCCACTTGGTACCAAGGTTAATGATCCTACAACCATTGACTCACTTCGTTTCTCACTAATTATTGGCTAAGAATTAATATCCAAAATAATTCACTATTCATGTTGTTCATACTAAATTGGGTTCATGCAATTTTTTTCTAATAAAATAATTCTAGATCATACATACAATAAGTATGGTCCTATTAGCTTTCTAAATAATAATTTTTCATGATAACTATGAAAACAATAATTTTCTAAAATTGATATAATTTATGAAAACATGTTTTCTTGGCATAAATCATCCTAAAATTCATAAAAATGATACGGAAAATAGTAATAATGACTAAAAGTATAATCATAAACTTAAACCTACTCACCGTTGGTAGCCGAGTGCTCTTCCACTGACAACTTACTCTAGAGTAGCAATGGCACCTACCTCCAAGGAGTATAATGGAAACATAAACAATTGACAATAGTACTAAGAACTGAATTTAGAATGATAGAAAGGAAGAATGTTGTTAGAAAATCATACCTGATAATGCCCTAACTCATAAACTTGAGAGAAAAGGAAGAAAAGTGACTAAAATCCATGTAAATGATGCATCGAAAGCTTGGGGAGGAGGAAGAATGGAAGAAAGAACATAAGGGAGAGTCATAGGGAGTGTTGGCGATAGCTAGGGTGCAAATCCCGAGCGAGGGATGCGTTTATATAGCGTAGGTGGTGTTTTAATGAAAATACATTGTTTTGACGCATACTAATATCAGGCCTATCACTAGAGCGATTGACATGGTGAAAATCCAACCGCACACATACCTGAGACTGTATTGTATAAGCCAACATTGTCTAACTGCGATAGCGGTCCTTCCTGAACATCCTCCCAAGTACAACTCCATTCTTAAGCTATGATATCATACTCGAGAGATGTTACTTGTTAACGAACTCTTAATTATCTATAGTAAGCTCAATTTACGTACAGATAACTAAGCGTAATTCTATTAAAACATCTTACAAGTAAACATCAAGTTTATTAAACATACAACTAAAAATACATAAGGAAGCTCCTCTATGAGCTTTAGTACACATCCGTCTTCTAATACATTTACATACATACTCATTTCACTAAGTACAACAGAATAAAACAGGAACTGCTATATAGAATCCTACACTCCTTTGCATAGCAGCATCCCATCCCTTGGCTTAACCTGAGGCGACATGAAAACAAACACATAGGGGTGAGAATTTATAAAATCTCAGGAGGCAACTCCCCAATCACAATCATAATGTCATCGTCATCGCCCCAGCCACTTCGGTTTATTAGGAACCTTGATCAGGCAATATATTCTAAAGATTCATTTTAAGGTTCCAAAATCATCCTTCCGAGTGGGTAGCTTTTAACAATCAATCAGGACGTATACATATATCTAGAAGCTCAAACACATAGTAAGTAAATCTACTTAAAGGATTTCATATGATATGGATGATGCATGTGTCGAATACAATAAAGTTATCTCAAAGTGACTTGGTTTCCATCATGGCCATAGAAAGCCAATTAGTGCATTTTCTCTTTTATTGACATAGGAAGACTTAGTTATACCCAACGGTCAGGCAACTCCACAATAGATCCGTATATCCAACGGGTATTTATGGTGGATCACACCACACAAGGGAAATAGACTGCTGATCAGGACTGAGCTCATCCTATACGTGGTCATCGAACTTCATTTTTTTCCATTTCCGAATCCACACAGATCTAGCCGATACGTTACCACTCAAATAAATTTTGGGAAGTTACTACTTTCGCCTTCCCTCATTCAATCTAAGTCTTGTTTCTATTTTGTCCATATGTCAGAACATGCACAATTTAAATTTATACATCCTTATAATGGCATCATATACTTTTCTCTTTTCTCAAATGCATACATAGGCCACATATAGGCAATCATTCACAATGAAATTCTCATTCTTTTCTCATACTTCAATCTTTAAAATCCATAGCATGCATTTACATGTCATAAGTCACATGGTCAAACACTTAATATCAAATACTTATGTCATACTAGAAGCCAAAGTGCCATTACATTCTCAATTCAAAGCATTGTTCATTCCCAGCACAATGGGCAGAGTTACTGTCTAGGCACAACATTTCATTATCATATCAAACAGCCATTTCAAGAGTCACAAAAATTCTGTATGAAACGTCAATGTGTCTAGAATAACCTGTAAAAATTTCAGGATAAACACAGCTCTATAGCTACCTCAGTAAAATGTACAAATTTAGTGGTCAGGGGCCACCAATTCCCAGACCAGAACCAGTTCCTAATTTTTAACCCAAACAAATGATTGAATTAATTCACAATAAAATTCACAGTGACACTTCAATATATTAGTAAATTCGTGTAAAAATTTCAAGAGTTATTTCAATCATTTGCTATGGTAATAAATTCGGACAAGTTTACTGCCTCAGTCTCAACAATCAGGACAGCATCTGCCTCATTTCGGTTTCTGATTTTTCTGAAGCATCAAACCTTAAAACTAACACCCAAGAAAATTCAGGTAATTATTTTAAGATGTTTACTCCAACATATAATTTTTATAGCTCATGAAAACACCCAAAAATATTCCAAAATTTCGTGAACAACTGCAACATAGGAAAGAATTTCCAGCAACTTAGTCCAAACTTACTTTGATAAAACCCATCTTCTAACACCATCCAAACCCACCACCAAAATTCACACATCAATATCAACATAATATCATCCAAAATAACCAGAAATTTCGGACTTAACACAACCCAAAACAGATTAGAAAAATTTGACAAAGAAAAGGCAAGAAAAACCCTACTTTTGGCAGCTTAGGATCTTTGGCTTCAAGATAATCCAAGCTTGAATCCTTCCACTCCAAAGCCCCCAAACTAACTTCAAACCCTTCTTAAATCAGTGAGGTGTGAGGTACAAGACAAGGTTTTGATAAGGAATGGAAATTTTGTTCGGTTAGATTGGTAGAGAATTAGGTGTAGAACATGTTTTGTGAAGAGATCTTGAGGTTTTATCAAGTTTAGGCTAGGGTTTATGAAGCTCCAAGTTTGTTAATGGAGTTTGAGAGGAAGAACAATGGAGGAGAGCTTCTTGGAGTGTGCTGGACGAAATTTTGATGAAGGAAATGATAAGATATTGATTTTATGAGTTTATGACAAATTGCATAATAATTTCAAGTACAAAATATTTTATTTTCTTAAAGATAAGTCTAGTAATTTTTTGTAAGCATCCTATTGGTTGCAATAAAGTAGTAATGGTGTGGCTTCTTCTAAGCCACACACTTGTCTAGTTAAGTGGCAAACTTTCATTGAAGTTTCATTTGTAAGAAACTTCTCACCGAACGGGTAAACACCGTACCCGATTGAACTGTATTGTCCGAAAATTAATTTTAAATATAAAATTATCATTCCCACCTATTTCTAACCTTATTCCCATGTTTTCCTAATTTTGGGATCTCTGGCCCGAATCTAGGGTTTCAGCTCCCAGCGTTGCGGGGCCCGCAAGGTTACTATTCACGCCTCAAAATTTTTTTTTTTTTTAAACGTCCGTTGGGCCACCCTCATCGTTGTTAAATGGTTATATTTTTAAAATTACAACTAACAAAACTCAGATTAATTTTTAAGTAATTTTTCAGGGTGTTACACTTCCTATAGCCTCCATCGCTGAGTCTCAAGGGATCCTATTATGTACTTTTGATGTTTTCATGAGCCTTAGGCCTTCGTAGCAACACGAGTAGGTCCTAAGAGAACCTTAAGATCATACTAGAATTATCTGGAACACGTGGACTTGAGACATCACATGCTACCCCCCTTAAAAGAGATTTCATCTCCAAATCTAAACAAATGTACCTTGAGATGGAAAAAGGTGGGGATACTTGGTTTTCATGGCCTCTTCGGCTTCCCAAGTCACTTCCTTGCTAAAATGGTTCCTCCAAGGATTTTCATTGAGACTACCTTCTTTGAGCGAAGCTTCTTGATCTGCGGATCCAAGATGGCAACTTGGTTCCTCTTCACAGGACAAACTCTCATCAACTTGGACCATTTACAGGGTGAGCATGTGAGACTATCGCATGTACTTGCTCAGGATATATGAAACACATGGTATATGACGATAAACTTGGAGGTAGTGCCAACCTATAGGCCATCACTCTAACTCTCTCAAAGATCTCAAACGAGCCAATATAATGAGGGTTCAACTTTTCCCGCTTACTAAACTTCACTACCCCTTTCATGGGGATACCCACAGAACATGTGGTCTATCTGCGAACTCCAAGTCTCGTCAATAGTTATTTGCATAAGACTTCTACCTGGATTGTGCTAGTAGGAGATGCTCTCTGATCAACTGAAACCTTCTCTAAGGTTTTCTGAACTAGGATCGGGCCTAGGTGTAGGTAGAAAAACATGAGAAAGGGGTTGAATCGTGCTTCATTTTTCTTTCCTTTTTAGCTACTGAAAATGTAAACAAAATACTATTAACCTATGAGTTTGAAGTGCAGGAGAAACAATGTTAGTTACTTTAAAAAGCTACTTTCTAACCACACTGAAAAGAATAAAATGCACAAAATAGTTATTCAGGAAAACATTATATACACAGAAGCAATGAATATAAAAGAGTTAAAGAAGAGGATACTATCAATGTTTTTATATTAGTTCAGCCAACTTGCTTACATCCAGTTCTCAATAACCATTGAGTTCCACTAAAACATTTCTTAACCCGAGAAAGAAAAAAGATAGTCTTTACAGGAGCCTTTCCAAGTTCTTACCTATGACGGAGCTAACCCTACCTGTCACAAACCAAGTAGTTTTTCACCAGCTTTCAGCCGAACCCATGACTAGCAAGTACACTTTGCTATCACAACCTAAGTAGTTTTTAACCAGCCTTTCCAAGCTAAACTTAAGTAGTCTTTGACTAGCTTCTCCAAGCTAAACTTGAGTAGTCTTTGACCAACCTTTCCAAGCTAAACCGTGATAGGAGTTCACTTCTACTCACGTTGCAAGTAGACTTTGACTAGCTTCTCCAAGCTAGCTACACCGATCACTACCTGGATCGAGGATACAAAGGTTTGTATTTGTGTTTGCCTCTCAAACTAACCCACACTCAAGTTTCCATAAGATATACAATAACAGAGCTGGGAAAAACTTGAATGACTTTTTTCTAAGAATCTTCTTGGAAGAATGTATGATCTACTAAGAACATAGAAAAAGATATTTACAGACAAAGAAATTGATTACAAGATGTATGAACTTTACAAGAGATGAAGAGAAATTTTCATAGTATTTAGCACTTGTGCAACGTCAAGATTTGCTTCTTTGAGAGCACAACATCTCTATTTATAGATGGCCTTCATTTATGACCATTGCCCTTGATAAGTTATCCAAGTGACACGTGTTGATCATCTACTTATGTCTTGGAAAAATAGTTTAGAGCAATAGCTTGTTGTCTATTAGAGCGGTTTTAGAAGCCATTGTGAAATAGAGGTTTCTGAGATCACCTTCAAACCACTTTTTACTTTTTGAACGAGGTTTCTGAACTCTTCCTTTTAGAAGTTAAGGTAGTTGACTAAGTTAACAGAAGAGATGACATGCCAATCTAACCTGGATTTGACTTTTCAATTTAAATTTCATACTTCCTTCCTTTTCCTAGAGTGCACCGTTTCACTGAAGTAAACTTTTTGAAGTGCGGTATCAATTCCTTGATATATATATGATCTTCAAGTCTTCAATTAGAGCTTGTTTTGCAATCATGATGATTGAAGGTTGTAGAACACATTAGCTTTAGAGCTTATTTGAAATCTTTATTTGAAGTGTAGTTTCTGAAGTTGCATCTTACATTTTTGAAGATCCATGCCTTAGTTTCTTGTATATGATGATTTTCTTCAGTCGTTTAAGCATGTATACATTCATTTCATGATATAATTTTCACTTTCATTGAGTTCCTATATCTTTAAACGAGATAAATCATGTTTGAACATGTAAAGTGAAATTATTTTCGCTTCAAGAAATGTGTTATGCAAACGAAAGAACCTGTTTCCTATTTCAATAAACTCAATTAAAACATTAGTCATTCTTCAAAATATTTTCTTTAAATTGGTTGTGTTATCACTCAAAACATTTTGCATTAATGCTTTCTGAAGGGTTTTGGAGTTAACAATCTCCTCCCTTTTGATGATGACAAACTAATAGAAGAAAATCTTTTGAAGAGATTTTGAAAGAAACATAACATGGCATAGAGCATAGATACAACAAATTTCTTTTAGCACATCCTATGATGTGATTTTCAGAGAGTTTTTTTCTTAAGGTGTGATAGAAACGTTTCATTACCTTAAGTGATTCAAATCAGAGCTATTTTTTTTTCTCTTAAAGTTTCTGAAGTTACTCAGAGTGCTTTCTGAAGGGTATTAGAGTAGGGAAAAAAAGAGATATGATCGTTTAAGCTTTCTGAATAAAACAGCTTGATTTTTAGTCATTGTGACTTTTCTAAAAAAAAACATGTGTTTGAATAAAACAAGTAATACTTGTGATATTAACTCATTAGATTTCTCATTCAGGATTTCTTTATCCAAACTAATTTTTGAACTGGAATGCAATTTTGTGTATGAAAAAATGCAACATACAAACTTTGCACACAAGAGAAGTTTCTGAGGTTCATAGAAACCTTCTTTCAAATATTATCAACGAAAGACATGAGGTTTCTGAAGCTTAATAGGGATTGATCCCAAATGTATCAGATCATCATTTTTCGAGCTTATGATATGAAATAATAAACTTTATATATTGTGTATCAGAGCATATGTTTATGAAAACAAAATAGCTTTTAAAACCTTATGACATGGCTTACATATCAATGCACACAAAGAGATATATATCAGGCTTTGACACGATATGTTTCAGAGCTAATCATGTAGATAGAATACTAAAAACACACATTTTGCAAATATCTTCCCTCTTACACTTGGTGCTTTTACATTATTTTTTAGCTTAACTTCCATAATTTTAGTAGGATTTTGAAACTAACTTTCCCTGGACTCAATTTTGCATTGTGTTTAATTCATTAACTTTACGTATTTTTGGTTTGGTCACTAACGAACCCTCTTTTCTTACAGAGTGATTTGTGGATACTGAAGAGTCACCGTTGAGAATGCATTGTGGAGCTAGAGCTTTGGAGCGTGCATAAAGAGAGAGAGAGAGAGAGAGAGAGAGAGAGAGAGAGAGCTGGGTTGAAGTTTAGGAGCATATGGATAAAGAATAGCCTTGGAAGCTTCGCTGTTGAGTTTCAGTCATTGTAGTTAGCCCTGAGCTAGCCTGGAGAGTTGCACTAGAAGAAATGTTAGAGTCCACTCACTGGAGCGAGCTTTGCGGCCTGAAAGTTTTAATCTACATTTTTGACCTATGTGGGCCCCCTTTTTAGAAAATTCTATGATGATGTAATAATTGTAAGCACGAAATCCAAGGCATTCCTTGCCACTTTGGGAAATAAAACTAGGTTTTAGGGGAGGGCTCTCTTATCATTTCCTTCTTCCTCTCCTCCTTCAAGAATATATTCCTATACATAGCTTTTGTTATTTTTGTTGCAGATATCATCTTCGAATCCTTTAGTTTTCATCATTCTCTGTTTGTAACCTCCTTCATAAAGGAGTAGTTCTCTTGCTTGCTCAAGGGATTCAAGAGCTAGAGTTGTGTTTTGAAATTTTTTTATTTTAATACAAATAATTGGTGTTGTTCTCTTTCTCTGTGTCCTTCATGTTGAGTGAAGTACTTATATATGTATGTGAGTATGATTTATGAGCATGCATATCTTAGCTTGTTGATTGCATACATGCTAGTTGATTGATTGGTGAGCGTTTGATTAACCAAGAGAATATAGTTAATTCTTGATTGAGAATTGGGCTGTGGCAATTATTATTTAATTTAGTTCATACATTTGGGTGTTGTGATTACAATTATCTAAGTGTATGCGCTTGATATTATCCTTTAGTTGATTGACTTTAAGAAGAATTGCTAGTTAATTGCGAGATTGCATGGTTAACACATAGCTCCCCACTAGGTATTTGTTTATTTGTTTATGTTAATGATTAACACTCCCTATCTTGAGAATTCCCTAGGGTAGCTCTTTTATTATTATTCATCTAAATTATTAGCTATTTCAATTTCTCATGCAACAAACCCCCCTTGAAACTCCAATTAATTAGTGCTACTTTCTTGTGAAATGACTTGCGTTGCATGCCACTATCTAGGTGCCTTGTGTAACTCGGTTTAGGAATTTATTTTCCTTTTAAACTCTGTGTTAACAATGGCTAGCTACCAAATACTGAGCTAATAATATGAGCACGCATACATCAACATTAATATATCTAATAAGCTAAGCTGGATATATCTATCAAAGGATGCAGATTATATATGTGCCATGAAAAATATATCAGAGCAAAGATTGGAAACATAGTAAGTGCATTAAAAATAGATGTATTAGAGATATTTAAAACAAAATGTACTAAAGCAAAAAAAATGATAAACAACTGATTGTTCAGAATATCAAACACAAATGCAAAAAACAAAAAAAATGCTAAAAAAACTGAGTTAGCTCCCTTTCAATGTGCTTCCCCTTAATTTCACATAACAAGATTTTCTTCTTTTCTTTTTCCCTTTAGACATCAACAAAAGAAGTGTTCTGAAAACCAGGAACACTATCATCAACCCCGTGCCTAACCTCTTGAAGGATTCTCCGAGTGTTTTGAAGAATTTATAGTAGTCATTCTTCATGGCTTCTGAGTTAGGAACCTTGCTTGATGTTGGTGGCTTCAACCTAATCCAATCTAAGGCAATGTCCCTCTAATTTTGCATAAAAGCTGGATCTATGGAGAACTTGTTGAAGTCTCGTGAAGGCTGGGGTGGCAATAGATGGTTGGAGTTTTGGATGGAGTAGCTCTAGGAATAGGCTCAGGTATGTCTATGGGATAGTTTTCCTAGGCTTCTACAATTCTGCCTCAACAACAGGTATGTGGAGTAGCAGGTAGAGGAGAGGATGAAGTATGGGCAGGAGTGGTGGAGGAGAAATGGGATCAAGAATATGATCTAGGTAGAAGTAGAGTTTCAGGAAGAGAAGCTCCAGGATTTGAGGCCTTGTCCTCTTCCTTTTCTTCTTCTAATGCAGTTATACGAATGGAAGGAAGAGGTTGAAGCACTTTCAGAATGACAACATTCTCTGGTTCAACTGGCTCCTCTATAATTGGTTCCATAGACGATTCTTCCACGATTAGTTCCAGAGAGTTAGAAGAGCTCATTCACAAAGAAATTAAGTTCATCTAAACCTTCCTCCTTAGCTCGTGACTTTGACTCCATGGACTTTGTCATGGATTCTAACATTTGATTGATGGTCATGAAGTCATCACTATCGCCTTGGAAAGCCACTTTAGCCTTAATTGTTGTTGACTTTTCCTGAACTACGGCTGATTCAATGGTGGAGCAAGTTTGAAGCCATCCGTCCTCTAAGAGGTGCAACAGAGACTGGGAAGGAGGTAAACCTGAATTGCCAAGACATAGGTCTAGTAGGCTATTCTTCAATAACTACAAAGGGTTCAGGTATAGTATGTCTTCTTCTTTGTCTATTAGAACCTTGAATCCTGTTAGGCTTTTCTAGTTTTCTGACATCCTCTAGTCTCCTTTTCTTGAAGAACTCTCTACTTCCTGAGCATTTGTTCTACTTCTTTTCCATCCTTAGACGATTCAGAATCCCTAGCAGCAGCCCGCCTTTAGAATCGTACATATCCTTTAAGATCAATGCTGCTCTAAGTACTCCCTTAGGCAGATTTCTATATTTCTAGTCAAAGTCCTTCCTTCGAATGGGGATTTTGTTAGGTCTGCCCTTGGGAAGCTCATTTTTTGAGGTTTCTTCCTCAGTTATGATCGGTTAGAAGGCTTTGGAGTTTCTACTTCTTGATTAACCTTCTTTTGCTCTTTTGTGCTATTTTGGTAGGAACCTCCTTAGATATGGTCCTTTTAGAAGTTTGTTCTGCCTTTTTCAGAGCTTTCAGAGCGCTGCCAGGGATGACAATATGCTTTTTAGCCCTTCCTTTTTTCTACTCCGCCCGCTTCTTGATCTTAGAAGCTTTTTCTACCTTAGCTTCCCTGATAAGTTTGTCTTCTAGATCTTATCTTTAGGTGTAATCTTGTTTTCTTCATTGTTTTAAAGGAGAGAATGGTGTAGTCTATGCGGTGAAATATTCAAACCACCCTTAAGCAAGAGGGTATTTCATGTGCTGAAAAATCCTTATCAGGAGCATCCCAGAAGGAACTCCAACAGTTCTCCTTTTTCCTTAGTGATATCACTAAGCATGTAGTCTATAATCATTTTGGGCAAATTTACTTTTCTCTTATCCATCAAGTAGAAAAGTAGCATACAATCCATACCCAGCAAAAATCAGGACTTCTTCGTTTGGGAAGAACATGAATTGAACTATTAAAACCTTCTTTACTCTTGCACTTAGCATAGCGATGGTGATGTTGCTTGGCTAGTGTCGCGGTGAATCTATGAGACACCTCAAGACTTCCTCACTCACTCCGAGTGACTGAACCATTCACTCTTTGCTAGACAGTTGACTCTAAAGCTGAAGCCCTAACTACTGTAGATCTATCAGATAACCCAATCTCTATGGAGGTGTCTTGAATGATAGTTTTGAGAGTTGTGCAATTCTTCGCTTCAAGAAAGGAGTAGAAAGTGATTACCATAACTGGAAACACCCTATCTAAGATGTCCAGAAAGTCCTACCAACCTTGAAAGATGAACACTTCCTTGACTATAGGGACTTGGTTCAAGAGAGAGTTATTCAGCCTTTTCCCTAGAGTAATCCTTCTTTGAGAGAAAATTTCTTCATAGATCTCCTACATTGAGATTCACCATACATTACAAAATGTTCCTTCTTAGTGGTAGAGCAATCGAGTTCTTTTCCTTCAACCATTTCTAGGTAGTGTATGTGAGGGTTTGATGAAAAAAAGTTAAAACTTTGAGAGGTTTTGAGAGAGAGTGAACGGTTACAAAGAAGGTTTGTGAGCAATAGAAGATGAAATAGTTGAGGTCTCAGTTGTGTGAGGTTGAAAACGAGGTAAAAGTGTGGCATGTGAGGAGTTGGGAGTTATTTAAGTGATGAGACATGAAAGACTAAAGGTGAAACATTGTGGGAGTAAGAAACTCAAAGGAATTGGAATTATCTCACCTTTTCATTCTTTTCAGAAAGAGTGATTTTTGAAGCATGGAATCACTTTATGAACATGTTTACTTTCTAAGCTCTACTTCCACTTTTGACCCATCACAGCATCACTATTTTCTTATGATTCATCCATTTTCTGATTCTGAACCCCGTAAGATCATATATACCCAAATTTATGAATCTTTTCTCTTCTTTCTAAGATTGCAAATGACTTTCTAATTTTCAGAGAGATTCTTTAGCCTTGCAACTGAATATCTTCATATGGGCTTCAGTTAGAGTAATGAAAGGGAATACCTAGAGATGTTTGTGTATGAATGCTTATGCAGATTTAAAAACCTTTAAGTTCAAAAGACTTTTCAAAACACAAAAGCGATCTTCAGCTAATGGTTTTATGAATATATTGGACACTTGGTCTTTAGGATTCACAAATATTAACTCAACATTTTTTGTACATGATCCCAAATAAAATGATGTTTAACATCGATATGCTTAGATATAAAATACTAGATAGGATTCTTAGCAAGATTAATAGCACTAGTATTATCATAGAAGATAGGGATTTTAAAATACCTTAGGTGATAATCTTCTAGCTTGTTCCTTATCCAGCATCTAGGTGTAGCGTTTGCAATAGCTAAATATTCAGCTTCAGCCGTAGAGAGTGCAATGGTATTTTGCTTCTTGCATGACCAAGTGATGATGCTCCTTCAAAGAAACAGGAACATCTACTAGTGCTTTTCCTCTTTGCTTTGTCTCCAGTGAAGTCAGCATCATAGTAACCTATAATCTTAAAAAATCTACCTTTCTCGTACTATAAGCCAAGATTAGTAGTACCGGATAAATATCTAAAGATTTTTTTGACAGTATTTAAGCGTGATTACTTTGGGTTAGATTGAAATCTAGCACAAATCCCTATACTTAATTAAATGTTCTGTCTAACTAAGATATAGAAATGAACTAATCATTCCTCTGTAATTGTTTTCTAATACCTTTTCACCATTCTCATCAGCATCGATGATTTGAGATGGATGCATAGGGTTGCTCATAGGTTTGGTTTGATCCATATTGAACTTTTTCAAAAGCTCTTTTGTATACTTTTCTTAATGGATCAATGTTCCTTCTTTTTGTTGTTTTATTTGCAAACCGAGGAAAAACTTGAGCTCACCCATCATGTTCATCTCAAATTCACTCTACATTAATTTTGAAAACTTTTCACAAAGAGAATGGTTAGAGGCGCCAAATATAATATTATCAACATATATTTGGACTATCAGAAAGTGATTATTTTGTTCAAGAGTAAAAATGGTGCTATCAATTTTACCTCGCTTGAACCCACTCTTTAGCAAGAAGGTACTTAGTCTTTCATACCAAGCTCAGGAAGCTTGTTTCAGATCATAAAGTGCCTTTGACAGCTTGAAGACATGGTTGGGAAAGTCTTCACTCTCAAAATTAGGAGGCTACTTCACATATCTATCCTCAGAGAGGAATCCATTTAAGAATGCATAATTGACACCCATTTGGTAAATAACAAATCCCTTGAAGGCAGCAAAAGCAAGTAGCATTCTTATGGCTTCCAGTCTAGCCTGCTAGTGTAAAGGTTTCATCATAATAAGTTCCCTTTTGTTGATTATAACTTTGTGCAACCAATCTTGCTTTGCTCCGGATAACTTTGCTAGCTTCATCGAGCTTGTTCTTGAACACCAATTTTGTTCCAATGATGATCTTCCCTTTGGGCATTTCGATGAGCATCTAGACTTTACTTTTCTCGAACTCATCAAGTTCTTCTTGCATAGCTTCCACCTAACTTTGATCACTCAAAGCTTTTTCAATGCATTCAGGCTTGATAGTGGAGATGAAAGCACAATTTGACTAATTTTTAAGGGATAATCTGGTTCTTACACCCTTGGAAATATTTCCAAGAACTTTTGGTGCGAGCTATCACAACTCACAAACAAATTAAAATTTATAAAGTGTTAAGTTGCACCAAAATGAGGAAAGGGCACAACCTAGATCATTCTCAAGGAGGCTTCAATAATTAGTTGGGAAGATGGAGGTTTTGAGAATTAAAGCAAATAATCTAAATTGAAAGATAATAGCAACAAGATAATAGCAATAATAGAGAAGGCATTAGTGTAAGGTATTTCTAGGATTGAAAATTTATTATCATTGACCAAATATTAAGCCTATTGGTGGCTATGGTAATAAATCATCGGCAATTCTACTAGTAATCAATCGACCTCTAGAATTTGATCAATACAAATAACTAGTAAACGACAATCGCCAATTTATTTAGAAATCACATCAATTTAATGAGTCAATCGCTATAGCCTAACCGCCAATCAGAAAGTTAATTCTAATGTTCTCTCAAACATAAACCAATAGATCTATCAATTTATACCCAAAGGGTTTTCTAAATGACAATCACCAATTTAGTTATTCTAATAAAGGTTATAGCAATCACCACAATAATTAAAGGAATAGAAACTATAGAACATTAAGAAAACCAATACATTCAATATAAACAAAGAGTTTCAAATGTTGTCCCAATCCATCCAAAAATCCCTACACTAGTAAAGAAATCTACTGCTCCATCTCTAGAGGATTACAACAATGAAGATAAGAGAGAACATGAAAATAATAGCAACAATCATTGCTACAATTCCCGAGACAAAGCACATTTACCAATGGAACCCTTAGGAAGAGAAGAAGAGAGAAATGTTAAGGGAAAACAATAATGACTAAAGTGGGTAAATGAGTAAAAAAATTAGGGTAAAAGTCTATAACAATCTATATATACTGCTCTAAAAGTAGGCCAAAGTAGGCCCAAAAATAGATCACTAAACTGATGTCCCATGATCGCACCACCATTGCAACGCTCAACAAAATGCTGAGTCCCAAAATTTGATGGAAGTCTCTCTGCGAGCGTGAAGTGCTAAATGAGTGATACAAAGCTCAGCGAATGTGAGTTTCTATGGCTTTTATTCCTTTTTGCTCCAAGCTTCTTCAAAGAGTTCCCAGCCTTGTTCTTAATATTTTGCACTTGATCCAAAGCTTATGTGTACAAAACCATACTCAAAGAGACAAGTCAAACGCAACATGGTGTAATTACAAATTATTCCAAAATCAGGACAAAAGCCAATCATTCTTCCAAAATTACACAATGAGAAATAAATCAAAATCCTAATTAATTATATTAATAACGCAGGAAAACTCATGCAAAAGGCTAATGCTTGGAGCAAGATAAGTAGCATAAATGCCTCTTATAAATTTTATTATGAGAAACTGCTTTTAGATCAGAAATTCCCTTGTAGTTTCTGGAGTCGTGATATTCTTTAGTTTCTCTTTCATCTTCAGGTTGCTCTTCCTCATGTTCAAATGTCACTTTCTGATGTTTTTGGAGTCTTGAGCGAGCTTTCTAAAGTTTCTAGATTCTGGAGTCTACTTTCTAAAGGTTGAGCTTTCATCTACTTGCTTTCTAAAGAATCCTTGAGGTTCAGTTTCTCAAGATTCTCATTTAGTTTTTCAAGATCATCAACAAATTCCTTTTTTAGCTCCTTGAACTTGATGTGGAAGGCCTCCCTAAAGCATAGCATTCTTTTGTTGTATACCCTGGAAGCTTTAAAGACTAAGGAATAACCTAAGAAAATGCCATCATCAGACTTAGGATCAAATTTTGGTAGTTTGTCCTTGGTTTTAAGAATAAAACAAGATGAGCCAAAGATATGAAAATTTGATATGTTAGTTTTCTACCCTTCCATAGCTTATAAGCAGTTTTATTAAGGATTGGCCTTAGAAAGATTCTATTTTGGATGTAGCAGAAGGTGTTTATAGCCTCTGTCAAAAATCTTTTGATAAACCACTTTCTAAAAGCATTATTCTGGCCATCTCTTATTAGCTTCTATTTTTCCTTTCAGTAATCCCATTTTGTTGTGGAGTTCTAGGTGCAGAAAACTCATGAAGATGTCATGTTTTTTTACAAAACTCTTCAAAAAACATGATTTTCAAATTCTCCTCCATGATCTAATCTTATAGAGGTGATTTGATAATCCTTTTCAGTGCAAACATGTTTTACAAAAACTTTGAAACCACCTTATCCTTAGAAGCTAGGAAGATAACCTATGTAAATCTCAAGTAATTATCCACTATGACAAGATAGTATCTCTTCCCAGGAAGATGACAGTCTTGGTTGGTCCAAAAAGATCCATGTGTAAAAACTCAAGTGGCTTAGTAGTTGAAACCATATTCTTATTGAGAAGAAGTCTTGGTTTGCTTGGCTTTCTCAGAAATCACAAGTTGAGTCCTTGTCAAATCTAATCTTTGGCATACCTTTAACAAGCTCTTTTTGAGAAAGCTCAGAAATAAACTTCATATAAGCATGTCAAAGCTTCTTGTGCCAACAACCACTTATCATCCATAAAGGATGCGAGACATTTTACATCTTGATCTAACAAGTCATCCAAGAATAATATATAAGTGTTATTATGCCTATTGCCAGATAAGATGACTTGTCCCAAATGGGATTTACTATCTTACATGCATAGGCAATAAACAAAACATTAAAGCCTTAGTCACAGAATTGGTTGATGCAACAGATTATGAGCCAGACCATCAATAAGCAAGGTAGAAATCATCCTTTCCAACATTTCTTATGCCTATGGCCTTGGCTTTACCTCCATTAGCAAACTTGACTAATCCAGAATTTTTGGGCTTCAGATTTCTAAACCATCTTCTAGACTTGGACATGTGAGCAACCATTATCCATGTACTACCTGTTGTCCGCTTCAACATGTATTCTCAGACATACCTACAACAAACACAATTTTTTATTTAGGTACCCATACCTTCTTCGGTCCTTTTGGGTTAGTCTTTAGTGGGGGAGGTTTCCCAACCTTTTTGACAACTTCTTCCTCATGAAGCACTTGTTAGGTGGGTGCCCCTTCTTTTGGCAAATAGTACAAGAAACTTTGTTCCTTGCTTTCTTTGATTGAGCTGCCTTCCCTTTCTCAACCATTTCCTCTTCATATCCTAACCTAGACTTTTGAAAATATGGCATTTGACCTCTAAGCATCAGTTCAAAGTTCCATGAATCATTTACCATTTTTTCAAGGTTAGATTTGAGAAGCTTTGAAGTCCTTTCTAATTTATAAATAATTTTCTAAGTTTTCTCATTTTTCTCATAGACTTTAGCTTCTAAGGCATTGTAATATTTGAGACTTTATTTTCTCATTTTAGGTCTTCCTTCTCAAGCCTTAGATTTTCAACTTTTGACTTGACTATTTCAAGTTCTAAAACAACCTTTTAATGTTTCTTCTTTAGGTTGAGATAGTGAGAGGAAAGAGTTTTAGGATTTTCAAGCAACTCTTCATAAAGAACTAAAAGTTCATCATCGAAAGATCAAGAGTTAGAGTTGTTTACCTCGGGTTCGCTTTCTGATGTATATCCTACCATGAAGCATAGGTTTGCAATGACTTCTATCTCTTCTTGGGCTTTTCATCCTTCTTTCTCTTCTTCCGAGTCACTCCACGTAGCCAACATTCCTTTCTTTTCTTGGAGAACTTCTTCTATGGTCCCTTGAGCTTGGGATATTCCTGTTTGAAGTGTCTCTTCTCACTACAATTGTAGCAAGTGAATCTTTCAAGCTTTCCTTTGCTTCTCTTATCCTTCTTGAGATTGATGTCTCTTCTTTCTTTAATATGCCTTTTCAAGCCTTGGACATCTTTCTCACAAGCGTGGAGATCTCATCTCCATCTTCTTCTTTTGTTTCATCATTAGATTCTTCCTCTTCATCAAAGGTTTTAACAACTTTCATCGCCTTAGCTTTATTCGCTTCTAATGAAAAGACTTCAAGGCCATGGACATGTTCTTCTTAATGAATTCACCATACATTTTAGAGAGTACTACCTTATAGGTTTTAAGTGACCTAATGAGTGCGTCTAGACTGAAAGTTTGAAGGTCTTTAGCTTCTGTAATGGCTTGACCTTAAGCTATTTGGCAGGAAGGCTTCTTAAGATTTTTCTAATAATTTCTGAGTTAGAATATCTTCTGCCAAGACCCTTTAGTTGGTTTATGATGTACATAAACCTTGTGGTCATTTCATCAATACTTTCTTGATCTATCATTTTAAACATTTCGTATTGATGAACCAGGATATTGATCTTAGTCTCTTTAACTTGATCAGTGCCTTTGTGATGCATGTGCAGTATGTCCTATATCTCTTTTGCCATGTCACAAGCAATGATTTTGTCATATTTAGCCTTACTTAATGTACACGTGAGCAGGTACTTAGCTTTGGAGTTCAATTGAACTTAGGCTTTATGTTGCTCTGTCCACTCGCTTCTGGGACATCTCTTGACGATAAATGTACACCATCTGGACTAGGAACTTCTTCCATCGGAATATAGTCTCCTTCCTATATGATCTCCTACAAGTCAAGACTTGTGTCTTTAATGAACGTCCATCCTATCTCTCCAATAGGCATAGTCCCCAACATCAAAGAATGGCGATCTGTTGATAGAGTGCTTCTGCTATGTGAATATTTTGAGTGATAACTCCTAGGATCTTTATCCTCTGAGTTATTAGATTGCTTAACCTCTTAGAAGCCTTGAGCTCTAACGCCACTTGTAGGTAGAAAAATACATGAAAAGGGGGGCTGAATCATGCTTTGCTTTTTCATTCCTTTTTAGCTACTAAAAACTTAAACAAAATACTATCAAGCCATGAGCTTGAAGTGCAGTGAAACGCGTTAGTTACTTTAGAAAGCGCTTTTTGAACTACAGTGAAAAGAATAAAACACGCAAAAGATAGTTATTCAATAAAACAGTTTAATATACATAGAAGCAGTGAATATAAAGGAGTTAAGGGAGAAGAGGATACTACATGTTTTTATACTTGTTCCAACCTCTACATCGAGTTCAACAACCATTGAGTTCCATCCTTTCTCAACCTTAGAAAGAAAAAGCATAGTCTTTATAGTACCCTTCCCAAGGTCTTACCCTGACTAGTAGCTAACTCTATTGTCACAAACCAAGAAGTTTTTCATCGGCCTTTTCAGCTTGAACTCGTGACCAAAGTACACTCGCTCTCACAACTTGAGTAATCTTTAACCAACCTCTCTAAGGTAAACTTGAGTAGTCTCTGACTAGCCTCTCCAAGCTAAACCTAGTTGTCTTTGACTAGCCTCTCCAAGCTAAACCGTGATCAATAATTCACTTCTACCTCACATTGCAAGTAGTTTTTGACTAGTCTTTCCAAACTAACTCACATCGATCACTACTAGATTGAGGATACAAAGGTTTATGTTTGGGTTTGGCTCTCAAACTCAACTACACTCAAATTTCCATAAGATGTACAATAACAGAACTTGGGAAAACTTGAATGACTTCTTTCTAAGATTCTTCTTGGGAAGAACGTATGATCTACTAAGAACATAGAAAGAAGATTTTTACAACAAGGAAATTTATTACAAGATTTAATGAACTTTACAAGAGATGAAGAGAAATTTTCACAGCATTTTAGCCCTTGTGTAATCTCAAGATCTGCTTCTTTGAAAGCACAACATCTCTATTTATAAATGATCTTCATTTATGACCATTGCCCTTGATTAGTTATCCAAGTGACACATGTTGATCATCTACTTGTGTCTTGGAAAGTAGTTTAGAGGAGTAGCTTGTTGTGTGTTAGAGTTGTTTTAGAAGCCGTTGTGAAATAGAAGTTTCTGAGGTCACCTTCAGAAACTACTTTTTACTTTCTGAACAAGGTTTTTGAACTCTTTCTTCTAGAAGCTCGGGTAGTTGAACAAGTTGATGGAAGAGATGACATACCAGTCTATAATTGGATTTGACTTTTAAATTTAAATTTCAAACTTCCCTTATTTTCCTATAGAGTACACCGTTTCATTGTGAAGTGAACTTTCTGAAGTTCAGGATCAGTCCTTTATATATATATATATATATATATATATATAAAATCTTCCAGTTTCAATCAGATCTTGTAGATGATGAGATGATTGCGATCATGATGATTGAAGGTTATAGAACACATTACCTTAAGAGCTTTTTTGAAATCTTCATTTGAAGTGTACTTTCTGAAGTTACATCCTACATTTGAAGATTCATGCCTTGGTTTCTTGTATATGATAATTTTCTTCAATCCATTAAGCATGTATACGTTCATTTCACGATATAATTTTCACTTTCATTGAGTTCCTGTCTCTTTAAATGAGATAAAACATGTTTACACATGTAAAGTGAAATTATTTTCACTTCAAGAAACATGTTATGCAAACAAGAAAAACCTATTTGCTATTTCAACAAACTCAAGAAAAATATTAATCGATCTTCAAAATATTTTCTTTAAATTGGTTGTGTTATCACTCAAAACATTTTGCATTAATGCTTTTTGAAGGGTTCTAGAGCTTGCACTAGGGACTTAGCTTCCCCAAGCTCAAACCATCTATTAAGAAACCTATAATGCCTCCTATACAAGGCTTCGAATGATGCCATCTAGATACTCGCTTGATAACTATTATTGTATAAGAACTCTCAGGGGGTTGTAACACCAGCTTCCTCTGAAATCTAACACATAAGCTCTAAGCATATCTTCTAAAGTTTGTATAGTCCTTTCAGACTAACCATCTATTTGGGGATGGAAAGCTGGTCAAGTCCACATGCATCCCGAGGGCCTTATAAAATGCCCTCCAAAATGATGAAGTGAATTAGGACCCTTTGTCTATATGATGTATACTAGGACACCATGAAGTCTTACTACCTCATCAATGTACAACTGAGCATATTGGTAGGAAATATGCTGACTTGGTCATATGTTTACTATTACCCATATAGAGTCAAAACCCTTGGTGGTCCAAGGTAACGTAACCATGAAATCCATGGTTATCCTCTCCCACTTCCACTCTGAATATCTATCCGTTGTAGTAAAACCCTTAGGCTTCTGTGCTAAGCCTTGACTTGCTAGCACACCAAATACCTTGCCACAAAGTCGTCGACATCTCTCTTCATACCATCCCACCAAAACAACTATTTTAGATCCTAATATATCGTAGTTGACCTAGATATACGGAGTACGCTGCACTATGGGATTATTTCTCCATCATTTTTCTTCTTAGCTCACCTATTACAAGCATGCACAAATGATTCCCAAAGTGCAACACGCCCTCATCAATAAGAATTCTGCATTCTCACCCTTATGGACATCCTCAACCATCTGATCTAGCTTCAAATTTTCACCCTACTGTGCCTTGATCTAATCCACCAAGGTTGATTGAGCCCTGATGTGACCGAGGAAAACCCATGTATCACTAAGACTAAACTAAACTCCCTTAGCCTCCAACTTGTGGATATCTCCCTTAGCCTCCAACTTGTGGATATCCTCCATTAGTGGTTTCCACGCTATGTGGGCTAAATTGCCTTAATTTCCTACTTAAAGCATCTACTACTACATTCACCTTCCCTAAGTGATAAAAGATCATACAATCATAATTCTTCAATAATTTAATCCATTTGCACTGCCTTAGGGTTAGATCTATCTGCTAAAAAATGTACTTTAAACTTGTGGTCTGTGAAGATCTCACAAGTCTTTCCATATAGGTAGTACCTCCAAACTTTCAAGCCAAAAACCACTGCCATTATTAAGTCATGCATGGGATAATTCTATTCATGCTTCATGAGTTGCGTAAGGCATAAGTTACAACTTGGTCATGTTGCATCAGGACATAACCAAGTCCAACTCTCAAAGCATCACAAAATACCAAAAGCCGCCCGTTCTTAAATACAACACCAAAATTGGTACCACCATCAAACACATCTTGAGTATCTAGAAACTATCTTCACACTCCTCTGATTATTAAAACCTGGCATTCTTTTGTCTTAGCTTGGCCATGGGTGCCGTAATCCTCGAGAAGTCTTGAACAAACTATTTGTAATACCCTACCAAGCCTAAGAAACTATGAACTTCAAAAACCATTGAAGGTTTAGGTCATTGCTTGCACGCTTCCACCTTCTTCAAGTTTTCTAGAATACCATTCTTAAAAACTATATGCCTAAGGGACGTCACCTAATCTAGCCAAAACCCATACTTGGGGAATTTGGCGTACAATCGATTCTCCCTCAAAGTCTGGAGAACTATCAGTTCCGCTCATGTTCCTCCCTCTCCTAGAGTACACTAGGATGACATCAATAAAGACAATCATGAAATGGTTCAAGAATGGCTTAAACACTATGTTCATCAAATCCATTAAGGCTGCTATGGCATTGATCAACCCAAAGGACTTATGTGCCCATAAGGTATCCTAAAGGCCATCTTGGGTATATCATCGTCCTTAATCTTCAGATAATGATAACCAATCAAAGATCAATCTAGGAAAAACATGTTGCCTTCTGAAGCTGATCGAGCAGGTCATCAATGTGTGGCAAGGGCATCGACTTGATCGTCACCTTGTTCAACCACCTCTAATCTATGCACATTCTCATCGAACCATCTTTCTTCTTAACAAACAACACTAAAGCACCCCATGGAGAGGTACTTGGTTAGATAAACCCTTTGTCCAGGAACTTCTATAATTGCCCTTTCAACTCCTTTAACTCTGTTAGAGCCCAGTGATACGAGGGTATAGAGATGGGCCTAACTCCTGGCTCAAGCTCTATCCCGAACTCTAGTTCCTCTTCGGTGGCATTCCTGGCAAATCATTTGGAAACACATCTAGATGCACATTAGCCATCGAAATTGTGCCCAAATTCAATGTCTTTACTTCCACATCCCTAACCTCATAAGAATTCACAACTTCCTATGTCCATCAATTGTAGTAAACTTATAGTTGATATCAAACTCGTTGGTGTTGAACACCCTTACCCCAAAACTCTATTGGCTCATCACTTGGGACTTTGAATCTCACTGTCTTGCTATAATAGTCAACAATGGCCTGGCATGAGACTAACCAATCCATACCTAAAATGATGTCAAAGTCAATATGTCCAACACTATCAAATCTACTAGTGCCCCCATGTCATCAACTTTGACACATGCTCTTATCTACGTCCTAAACAATGAGGGGTTCTCCTAAGGGTACCTTAACCAAGACCGGGTCCTTAAGATCCTTAGGGAATATCCCAACCGTATAGCAAAGAACGAGGACACATAAGAGTAGGTGGACCCGGGTCAAACAATGTCATGGCATCGAAGAATATACTATTGTCATACTTGTTATCTCATTTGAAGCCTGAGCATCCTAATAGGTTAGAGTGAACAAATGGGACAATCCTTACTAACCTAGCATCTACCACCTGGTTATCTACCATGTGCACCTTTGCCACCAAGGTCCCTTCCCCTGACTCCTTGACCTGGGGGAGTGATAGAACCACCATTGGCTGGCTATCAACTTGGAAAGACTAACTGACATGGAAGGGTTAGCTGACCTTTGACTAGAAACTCCATGAAGCATTGGATACTCTCTACACTTGTAGCCACACACCCAAAGATACTGAAGAACCTAATAAGCACGAACCAAATGTCTTCTCTGCAAGTCTGCATACTGGATATGTCTGCCATAAACTCTATCCATTGTACTGACTACCCCTTTACTTGAGTTGGGATGTAGCTAGGAGTACGAGGATGGGCTCTAAGAAGGTGGCCCCTAATCGTGTCCCTACTCCAACCTTCACTCAAGAAAGAGTCATGAAACTTGGCCTTCTTGTTGGCCTCTAACGTCATCTTACACTCTGAATCCACTTTCAAGACCAATTATTGTATCCACCACTTGAGAATAATCCATGGTCCCTATGTAGGGTGTAAACACCCACTTTGTCCGCCATAAAATAAAAATCTAAGAAATTGGCATATTTTCAAAGTTTAACCCATTTATTGACCCATGTTGATAAGTTTATTGTGTTTAATCCAAATTCAGTTAGAATATGATTTTTAGGTTCATTTTTCTATTATCTTATATTTTAGTCTATGTGCATAAAAAATAAAAATAAAAATGATAAAGAAGCAATGATTGTCACTGCTTCTATCTATTCTTGTCAAACTATGCAAACACGAGAGGATGATGGGAAGCATAATGAAAAGTAACAAAAGTGGTGGCACCATGATGGTGCTTGACTCCACTAATTGCATAATGACAATTTTCTTTCGGTGGAAGCAGGGAACCAATTACAAGATGAAAAGGAGCGTGAGAGAGGGGGGCAGGTGTCACGAACTCCTAATTCTTTCGTTCCTGAAATGAAATATGGATTCGTGAGGCTGTCATCAGGATTTTTTGTTTTGCAAAAATGATAAGCTTTCCTTCGGTGATAAAGGGTCACGGAGAGGTCTGAAGGGGGCTGAACACCATCTTCAAATTCCTAGCAAAAGAGAGAAATTGGGGCACACAGGAGAAGTAAAATTAATATAGCCCATTCAACTCAGGAACACCCAATCTACCCTTCCCAGATCACAATTCCCAGGAATAGCCAAAATCAAATTCAATATTCTCAGCCAAACACAGAATCCATTCAAAGCTAAACCAATAAAAAGAGTCCATACACAACAACAGTCCATCAAAAATTCACAAAATTCCCAATTGATGTAGAATCAAATCTAGACCCCTATTTCAAAAATTAAAAAAAAAGGTAGAAACTCTAAAAAGAGAGAGGCATAAATAGTAAGGAAGCCGGCGGCGCCACCGCCATCGCCGCGGCGTCTCGATTCTCCTTCACTCCAATCCCTTCATCCTCCTTGTTCCACTGCTTCCTCCTTGCCATCATCATCACCACTTTCCATAGTCACCACCCTCAACACCATCACCACCAAGCCTCCTCACATCTTCCTTCACATATCATCATCATCCTCCTCATATTATCATCATCTTCCTCAGCACCCCTCTACCCACAACGCTCTACCATCCTCCCTCATCACATCCTCTTCCCTTCTCAACAACAAAACAAGCCATGAACCTCACTGCCATTATCATCATCACCACTTAAACCCATAGACACCCACAAAACCATGAACTACTCACCACCACCATCATCCTTACCAAAACCGCAACTCTTCCACCACGCGCCGCCCCCTCGCAAGCAGCAAGCCACCGCCGCTCCTTCCTCCTCCCCCGCCCCGCCGTGCCCCATCGCGGATCTTCGCGGATCCTGAACCAGCACCTCCGCGAGTTCGCGATCCGCTGCACACCACTCAGCCACACCAGCCTTCCCTCTTGTGCAACCACCTCCCCACTATGAACGCAACCACCGCTCTCCATCGCGACCCGGCTCCTCCGCGCTCCTTGGCGCCGCACTCGCAATCCGCTCCGCGAAGCTCCACGGTCTTGCCGCACCACATGCACGTCGGATCTCCTCCTGACTGACCGTCGGCTCACTCCCGCCGTGAAGACCGCCCCGTCTCCGCGCAAGACGCCAGCCACCGCCTGGCCATCGCGCGCCATGTGACCTCCCCTTCTCCGGCACCGGCCGTGCCGGCCGCGGCGGACTCCTGCGCCACGGGTCGCCTCTCTCTCCTCTCTTCCGATCTCTCTCCTCTCACCCTTGGATTCTCTCACTCTCTCTCTAACTCACTTTCTCTATCTCGATTTCTTTACTTTTCTTTGTTTAAATTTTGTGTTCTGAGTATGTTTGCATGTGAGAGAGAATTGTATTTTGTGTGTGTGTCACGTGGGGTAGGTGGGTTTGTAAGAGTGAGATGATGTAATTGTGTGTGTGTGTGTGGACTGTGTGAGTGAGTTAGTTTTAGTGTGTAGGTGTGTGTGTTAATGTTAATGATAGTGAGAGTTTTTGTTGTTGTTTTATTATTATCATTATCATCATTATGTATATTTTTAGTTAGTATTGTTTTATTTTTGTTGGATCATATTTGGGGCTATGTTTTATTTTTATATGCTTAAGTTTAGTCAGAGTTTTTGTTGCAGTATTCTTTAATAGTTGTTTGGATTTTTATTTTAGTTAATTTAAATTGGTGTGAGTTTTGATTAGAGATTTTAAGTTAAGTTTTTATTTACTTATCTTTCAGATTTTTACTTTATGATTAGAGATTTTTCAGTACTCTTCATCCTAATTAGTGTTTATAATTTCTTTTTGATGGTTTGAATGTTATTTTTAAAAATAAAATAAAATAAAATAAAAAGTTATAAATCCTTGCGTCAACCTTATTGCTCTTTTTTTTTTTAAAAAGCGCAACAAAAGTGAAGATCTATGAAATAAGGATTTGAGTTAATTTGGGTTTTAAAAATAAATTTTTTTTTTTGGGAATTTTACTTTTGATAAAAAAAAATAAAAATAATAAAAAAGGATAACAATAATTAGAGTACCTTTTAAAAATAGGAATTAATTGAGCCGTGACGACTTGTTAATCCTATACTTCGGAATATATTAGTTGTGATAGCTTGATATTCTGAAATCCCTTTTAAAAATAAAATTAATCAACTCACAAAATATTTTACAGAACTACGTGACTTTGAGTTCCACATTGCACAGAGGATACGTAGGAGAGGCGATTGATCCCCTCAAGTCAAAATTAAATTTTCATAATTTTTGTCTTATTTGTAAATTTTTTTTATGAGATATTTTATTTAATTTAAATAATCATTTCTTTAGGAAATATTTTATTTCAAATAAAA
The DNA here is from genome assembly GCA_030441495.1 of Dalbergia oliveri. Classification (NCBI taxonomy): domain Eukaryota; kingdom Viridiplantae; phylum Streptophyta; class Magnoliopsida; order Fabales; family Fabaceae; genus Dalbergia; species Dalbergia oliveri. Next base: position 9,131,458 of record JAMLFY010000005.1, on the reverse strand, counting down.
AAATTAATTTAGACGGTTGTTAACTCAATATTCTGGACATCTGAGTTGTGAAGCTTGATGTTCCAAATTTTCTTTAAAAATATGTTCTCTTTTATATTTTATTTTACTTTCGTAAAAAATATCAAAATAAATTTTTATCTTATTTGTAAATATTTATAATTCATAAAAGATTTTCATTTTCATATATTTAGTTTAAATCCGTTACTTATTTGTGAAATATTGTATTTTGAATAAAAATGTTAATTTAACCGTGACGGTTTGTTAACACAATATTTTGAACACTAGTTGTGACAGCTGGTGCTCCTCAATTTTTTTTAAAATTTTTTTATAAATAAAAATATAAAAATAAATATTTTGAAAGGTTATTAATAATTTGCACAAATCAATTAAGGTACCGTCTAAGGACGGGTATTAGGGTGCGTGGACTAAAATCTTACCCTTCCCTATGCATAACCGACTCAAACTAAAGTCTGGTTTCAAAGACCAATATTTTAATAAAACGGGTTTTTCCATGTTTTTCCAATTTAAATAAACTTGGTGGCGACTCCAATTTTAACAACTCTTTCGCCGTCCAGTCGATCCCGGTTGCAACATAGGGCTACAAATTAAGGAGAATGTCCTTGGCCAAACAACTGAACAAAATGTCCCACCTTGGTTGTCTCCATTGGTAACATGCAAGGGGCAACCTAGGCCAGATAGGTGAAGTGTTCATCACACTCTAAAATAGTCATGCTTAGAGTCAACTGGAGCTTCAAAAACTCCTCTATCTGAGCCTATTGACTTCTGATAAGAGATTCCATATAAAGGCTTCCTTGAGGTGTTCCCAAAGGGAGGGCTAGAGGTCCCATGCCTCTCCAGAACTCCTAATACCACAACTCTCTTTGGCCTCCCCTGAAACTCAAGCTTGGCCTCTCAGCTCAAAAACAATGGGTAATGCCAACTATCTTCTCCACTTGCTTAAGGAATTCCTAGGAATCCTTATTCATCCAAGAAAAAATAGAGTCTTCTAACCGAAACATGATTGACTCTTTCCTAAAGGCCTCAAATAGCACTATGTCAATGCAAATAGGCGCGCTTCCATTTACATGGACACTGTGTGATTTGTAGACACTTACTCTAGTAATATGCAGGAAATCTATGGCTCTAATACCACTTTGTCATCACCCAACTTGGGAAAGTGACCGGCACTTGAGGGATTCGATGCTCATGGAAGCCTTTGGTAACATGACTGGCTAATATGCATAAAACAATAAAATATATATTTCAAATAATCCAAATTCAATGAATTTCATAATCCTGAAATATTTTCAAAACATAAATTGTAAATATAAAACTTTGTAATTATTATAACATGGGTAACAAAAAATAATCAATAAAATAGCTAAAAGTTAGAAAATAAATAAACATAATACTATGTATGTCGACCTACCTGCACAATTACTAAAGCAATGATAAACTAACATAAATCTATAATAAGCTTCACTTTAAAGCGAAGCTCACCAAAAAGAAGCTACAACACTATAGAAGAGGATCATGTGGTGCAACTGAACCTATAGCTATATTTGTAGAGGAGCGAAAATAGAAGGGTTAAGTTCATCAAAACTCAATCAGGTTTCCACTCACAATCCACATGGGACAACAAAAATAATACATAAATATACGTGAAATTGGCATAAAACATTTTTATATTTAAATACATATAACGTACTAAAAATAATAATTCAACTGAAGTTATAACAATAACTAGTAGAAAGGGCAGAAGTAAACTGAATGTAATATTGTCCTGAGCTAATAACTGAAGCTAATGGAGCGCTTAACTAGGTTCCATAAGTAGACACCACACTAGGTTCCTACTTGGAACTATGGTTAAGCTAGTCCTAACGGACCACTTGGTATCAAGGTTAACGATCTTGTAGTTATTAACTTACTATTCTATATCTAAGTTCTGTTCCTCACTAATTATTGGCTAAGACCTAATAACCAAAATAATTCGCTATTCATGTTGTTCATATGAAATTGGGTTCGTGTAATTTTGTGACTGATATAATAATTCTAAATCATACATACAACAATTATGGCCCCATGAGCTTTCTAAAATAATAATTTTTCACGATAACTAGGAAAATAAAAATTTTCTAAAATTGATATCATTCATGAAAACATGTTTTCTTGGCATAAATCATCTTAAAATTCATAAATAATTTATATGATATTGGGAAATTAGTAATAATGATCAAAAGTATGACCATGAGCTTATACTCACTCACCATTAGTAGCTGGAAGTGTGTTTCCTGACAACTTGACTCTAGGGAATAAGAATAGCACCGGAACTGCTAAAGAGTATATAGAAACATAAACAATTGACAATAACACATAGAACTAAATTTGGAATGATAGGGAGGAGGAATGTTGCAAAAAAATAATGCCTGATAACGCCCTAACTCATAAACTTGAGAGAAAGAGGAAGAAAACTAGTTAAAATCCATGTAAATCACTTACCAAAAGCTTAGGGAGGAGGAAGATTGGTAGAGAAATGTAAAGGAGAGTAACAAAGAGTGTTGGTAGTGGCTAGGGTGCGAATCTTGAGCTAGGGATAGGTTTATATAGCGTAGGGGGCATTTTAATGAAACTATATCATTTTGATGAATATTGATATCGGTTCCATCGGACAACAATCTGGGACCACTATAGTGGTTAGCATGGCAAAAACCCAACCATGCACATACTTGACCGCTATAGTGGTCCTAGAGTGCTATGGCGTCTCAGAGACCATATCATATGAGCTAACATTGCCTCGACCATGGCGTCTTAACCACTATAGGAGTCTTTCCCATAGCCTCCACCGCTATGGCAGTCTCAAGGGATCGTGATTTTGCACTTTTGATATTTTCATGAGCCTGGGGCTTTCCAGCAACATAGGTGGGTCCTGGAGAAACCTAAGGCCAGGGCTGGACTTGGGGATACATGGACGTAAGACATCATGATTATGTTAGGAAAAATTGTAAACCTCTTGGGAAAAATTATAAATCTATTGTGGGATTTTGGCAAATCTCTCAAACCATGTGGGTACAATTTTATAGGGTATGAGAATAACTATAAACCTTGTGGGGAAAAGGTGTAAATCTTATTAGAAAGGTTGTAAATTATGTTGAAATATTGTAAACCATGTTCAAAAAATTGTGAACCTCATGAGGAAAATTGTGAACCTTATGGAAAAGTGTAAACCGTGTGGGAAAAGTTGTAAACTATGTTAGGAAAAATTGTAAACCTTTTGGAAAAAATTGTAACTATGTTGGGGGAAATATTAAACCTTATATAGCAAACCTCTCAAACTATGTAGGTACAATTTTACAAGGTATGGAAATAATTGTAAACCATGTAGGGGAAATGCATAAACCTTGTGGGAGAAGTTGTAAATTGTGTTAGAAAAAATTGGAAACCATGTTCAAAAAATTGTAAACCTCATCGGAAAAATTGTAAACCTATTTTGGAAAAGTGTAAACCATGTGGGAAAAATTGTAACCTATGTTAGGAAAAATTGCAAACCTTTTAGGAAAAATTGTAAATCTATTAGGGGAAATATTAAACTTTTGGCAAACCTCTCAACCCATGTGGGATATTTGTAAACCTTTGAGTTTGAAATTTAAAGAACAACCATACTAGAATATTGTATACATGAGACAAAAATGTCAAGTATTTAGGATCCTGATACTCATTTAATTAGTTAACAAGCTACCTTCATTGTCAATAAGATTAAAATACATAAGACCAACACTCAACACTCATCCTTCGAATTTGAAAATATACTCATCCCTCTCAATAATCAGTTCTTTTCATGTGGTGTTAAAGTCCTCCCATTTGCCTTTGTGAAATTTGTGCATATCATAAGCATGGAAAAACATGTCATTCGCAAAGCCATTACGTTATTCTAAAGTCTAATACACATAAAAACTTGCTCCATATCACCTGTATTTGTGGCTCTCTGCCATATTTTATTCGCACTTAAGTTTGGAATTTGCACTCTTAGTCCAGGATCCACTAAGTCAGCCTATGGATTACAAGACTCTTGCTATCTATAAACCCATTCAGCCCTAATGGCTTGCAATTCTCCTTCATCACCTCTTTGATTCTCATAACTCCATTGTGGATCATGCAATATATATCTATAATCATTCATGAATGATGGGTAAAGTGTAAACTCATGCCCACAAGCATTGTTGCCTCATGAAGTAAATTTATAAATAATGGGGACCCATAAATGTACAATATAGGTTATGCAGTGTGCCCTTGTGGAGGAGAGCATGCATCATCCAAGTGTAAGTTGTTCCCACGTAATGCTCTATGTACCAATCCAAACACTATTCCCAAATGAAAGTGTGTAAAGGCAACCTTCCAAGTGCCATAACAATCCCCAAATGAAATTATGCACACATCCTTCCAAGTAGCACACTATTCTCATGTGAATGTTTCCACATATCCTTCCAAGTGGCTCACTATTCCCATGTGAGTATATCTGTATCCATAAATCCATAACACATCAAGCTAGCATGCTATTTTGTAGTAACATAAATATGCCTTTATTAAATTGTTACTAACTAATTTATTTCATGTTATTCATATCAAAGTAAAAAACAACATATCAAAAACAAACATTTTACTAGTAAAACTATACTTTTCCCACGTGAAAGTGCAAGGGTCTATCATTCCTTTCACCTCACTAACATGCTTGAGTAGCAATTTGACTATAAATATCAGGACTTTCAACTCTCTTGCCACACAAGTTACATACTTTTTGTTGGGGACTTAGGGCAATACTCTTCAATATCATTGTATTATTCATGGATGGCATAAACCCTTCCTTTTGGAAACTTCCTTTCAGGCTATTTTACCCCTATAGAAAAAATACTTGACTGCATAAGTTGGGTGTTAGCTCTAGAAAAGAACATTATAGATACAACTGCACACTTAACAATGCTTCTCTCAGGAAATATTATGACATATGAGCGAGAATGGGCATATTGTTTAAAGGAGAGTAATAGGCTAAGAATCTTAGTCATTACCTAAGAGTCCCAAAGCATTGTTCCATGTCTATAACTCAAGAAAATTCTTTCATCATAGAAAGGCAGTTAATATGGTTCGACATGAGAACAACCAAATGCAAATAAGGCTGAACCAAAAAAAGGCCATTCAAGCTACCACCGTAGAGAGAGGTGCATTTTATGGCATTGAAACAAAGACTCTTTTGATGGCCATAGAAAATAGCCCAGAGTATTCCACTGATGATGACCTATTTGATGAAGATCCTTACTAAATAAAAAGATCAAATCTCACTTTATGTGTGTTATTGTTCCGTTATGTTTAGTACCTCTTTAAAATTTTGTTGGACTTGTTTTGTAGTATTTAGTTCAAGTTTTATAAGTTTAGCTCCATTTTCCAAATAATTGGTTTACCCATGGTAAAATTATCAACAGGTAATAAAACTTGTAAACTAGTGTTTAAAAACATGTAAACCATGGGTACGAAACTTGTAAACTCAGCTAACAAACATGTAAACCCATTATTAGAGGCTTGACTTTTAGGTTTGTAAACTTTCAAACAATGGGTTTCCTTGTACTTTGCACTTATTTACATATTTTTTAGCACTTGTGTTTGACAAATGATGCTGATGGTAATAGATAATATACAATTTGAGGCACAAATACCTAAAGATAAGTTGAACGTAAGGATTAATTAAACAATTCAAGCATGGGAAATCAAATAAACCACCACTTTATATGCAAACATTATGTCCAAAATATATTCCACTATTTATAAAATTCTTATATACATAATAAATACATGAACACCTACATGTATATTTAAGGGCACATATGGGTTATTCAAAACCACAAATGAATGATCCACCTATGTTCTCTTAACAATCCTGTTGATGTGCCATCAAATAAACCACCAAAAATATTATCACAAACCAAATATTTTATATTAAAGTTCCATATAACCTGCACAAGACCCAAAATTATTATCCATTACCACTTTTGTAGCTAGTATCCATCATATCACAACACATCTAGCTGACAAAAAAAATGCCACAATGTGCATTATGACCATTGATTTTTGTATAACAAATGTATACAAAAAGTATCATCTGTCCTACACTAAAACAATATGCAAAAAAATGTGATCAAATTATAAATGATATAAAATACGAAGTACCCTTACAAATCACCAATGTGAGACTATGTTGATAATGGTTGCACAAATACAAAAAATAGAAACCATTGTTGAGACACCACCATGCAGAAAGCCGCAAGGTTAAATATTTTCTTGATTCATGTAACAACTAGGTGAATCATTTGAATGCATTGGTATTGTGCTTGAATCCCCACTAAGAAGTAAACTTGTCAATGACATATCATCCATACAAAGATCTTGGCTATAGGATTCAAGCACCCACACAAATCCACCATGTTGCACGTTTGAACCTTGTAACCCTGGATAGTTGATTTCATAGTTGGCATTCACCACACTTGTGTTGGAGTCAACATTCTATTAGCTCCAGAACTCTTCAGAAAGCTCTATAGCTTGTGTTTTAAGTGACAACAAAGCAAATTTTGTTAAAATATTTTATAGAAAACACTAATATTTCAATTGAGTTTCTATAATGATAAACGGACAATTCTCATTTCATATAAGTTCAATTGATGATATATTTTTCATAATGTCATGGTTTAACATAATTATAATCTCATTCAAATATATTCAAATCTTAAATAATGTGAAAAATAATTCAAAAAGTGAACGAATATATGATAGAGACTCAAGAAAGCACTATCAAGCATAAGAAAGTATATCCAAGCTCATAAAATGCGATATCATTAAAAAAAAGGCAAATTTTCTTGAGCATATCATGATTACAACTTTCCATCTTAATGGGAATCAACTATGTAGACTGTCTAAATGATGAAAATATTTTTATCAAGTTTAGAGTCAAGCAAAGAAGATCAACAAGAAGATCAGAAGCTCAAAGCTATTTTAGAAAGCACATTCTATTCAGAAATCGTGCTAGTCAACAGAAACAGAAGGAAATTTGAATTTCAAATTAAAATCAATTCTAAGAGAAGTATTGATAGTGACACATTACTTTTGTACTTAGTCAACATCCTTACCTTCTAGAAGAAAAAGTTCAGAAACCACATTCCAAAAGTAAAAGTTATTTCTAAAGCTTAAATTAGAAACTACATTTGACAATGGTTCTACAACTTCAAAAGACAACACTGACATAACTCAGCTAAATTTTTAGAGGACAATTCCTAGGACACAAAAGAAGATCAACACATGTCAAGAGGGAGCAAAATCAAGAGGAAATGGTTATATTTGAAATCCAAATATAAAAGGAAGAGATCTTCATATGTGAAGGAGACTTTTTTGCATACAAGAACACTAAAGCTTCCCAATACTCATTTTGAAAGTTCATTACTCCTTATAATCTATTTATGTTTTAGAAATCTTATTTCTAGTACTTATTTAATAATATTTTCTTCTAAGGAAGAACTTGGAAAGAAGCTTCTCAAGTTTGAGTGCGCACACTATTTTATTTATAGAAAAACTTAAGTGTTATTTGTTGGAGAGAACTAACCAAAAATCAAAACTTTGTACCCTGATCCATAGTGATCATTGTGAGGTTAACTTGGAGATGCTAATAAAAAGATTACTTGGAGAGAGAATAGATTGGAACTACTACTCACTGGCTTGAGAAGGCTATATAAAAACTATCTCACTATCTCTAGGGTTAAGAAAAAGATTTTAGTGTAACTCAATAGGTTGTTGAGAACTAGATGTAGGCAGTGTTTGGTTGAACCAATATAAAAATCTCTGAGTAATATCTTTCTTCTCTCTTAATCTCTATATCATTCAACATTTGTGTTTATTGATATTGTGCGTTACTTTATAAACAATTTCAAAAGTGTTTATGAAGCTTTAAGTTTTTCAAATCAATTCAGAAAGTTACATTCTAAAGATCTCTAACAACTATTTCATTGTCTTCAATTGAAAAACTTGATAGACTTTGTTTATCATTTCAAAAACTATAAAAAGTGTGAAGCACGATTCAATCCTCATTCTTATACTACTTTTTACCGTCACACTCCCATGTTGTATAATCAAACAAAACAACAACAACAATTATAAATAATCATATATGACCCATTGTATAATCATTATAACTTACCAAGCATGATATTCATATACAAACCAAAAGAATTTATCCTACTAATACGATAATAAGTTCTACCAAATATATGAACACCCTAATATGAATAACGCATTCATTGGAGGACATTATAACAAGTAGGGAGTGGTAGCTTACATCCAATAGTCATAAAGTGAGTATGAAAAAAATTATGAATACAATTTGTTACACCAATCATTATTGAAAGCTATTATGATGGCAACACAATAATGCCATAAAATCGTCAATCAAACTTGCAAATTAAAATTAAGTTAGGACGAACACACACCACAAGCCTTTTATCAATTAGATTCCCATTGACTTTGACCTCAACATATGACTCCCAGAAAAGTTGCTTCCACTAGGCTAGGAAAGCATGGCCTCCATATATTCGTATAACATTGGATCAAAAGAACAAATGAGTCTATATATACAATATTAATAAGTACAACAATGTATGTGGAAAATTTCAACAAACCTTGATTTGCAACTTCTTTTTTGCATATGTTCTTTTCTTTTTACATTTCTGCACAATGTTTTCCACTTTAGAAATTTTTCTATTTGATAGTGATCTTCCTTTATGTCTTTTATGCATAGGACTATGGACTTGAGTCTCTTCATTTGTACATCATCCGCCTATATTACCACCAATGTCATCACCCTTTGAAGCGGTGTCCAAATTAGGCAAAAAAGAAGATATAAATTGCTGTAATCAACCATAACTTTGTTAATACACCATCTACCATCTTCTGCCTTGCTTGCTATAATCTTTGCGTCACATTTCGCATGCTTAGAAGGACGCATCCTTAATACTTTAAGGCCGTGAACATGAAAGTAGCATATAATTTAGTTCTCCATCAAATCCCTCCTTGAATTTTTTACTTTGAACACAAAATCCATCTTGTTTGTATAATTTTTGTAGAATGCTCTCACTTCTTCATCTGATTGAATACCATCCTAGCAATAGGCACCTCCATCTTGAAATTCCATCTTGGAATTCCCTTCAAGATTATCTATCTTAACTTCAACATGAAAATCTACACCAATATTCATTGAATCCTCCATTTTTTCCAGTTGAGTATACTACAAAAATAAAAGCCCAAAGTTCAACAAAACTATAATTGCATGCAAAACATACCTTAACAAACAAACATCAAATGCATATAGAGACTTTACAATTTTTAACCAGGTTTAAAAATTTTTCACACCAGTTTACAAATTTTACTAAATTAGTTTACAACTTCTAACAAAGTCATCCTTAGATTGTTTTCTTCCTGAAAAGATTCTAAAAACAAAATTATCGACTATGTATAACACGGGTTTACAAAATTTTTAAAATGGCTTACAATTTTTTTCATTGGTTTACAATATTTTAATAATGATTTACAACTTTGTAACACGCACTTACAACTTTCCAACTCTAATTTCCAATGATAACATCAAATGTCAACTTCTACAGAGTCATTCTCAGATTATTTTCTTGAAAAGATTATAAAAATGACAATAATAATCATCCATATATAACATGGGTTTACAAGATTTTAAAAATGATTAACAATTTTTTTCATAGGCTTATAACATTTTAAGTGGTTTACAACTTAATAACACGCATTTACAACTTCCTAATTTCAATTTTCAATAATAACATTAAATGTCAACTTCTATCAGAGTCATCCTCAGGTTGCTTTCTTGCTGAAAATATTCTATAAAAAAATAATTATCCATGCACAACAGGTTTACAAGATTTTAAAAACGATTTACAATTTTTTTATGGTTTATAACATTTTAACGCTAATTTACAATTTCGTAACACGCATATATAACTTTCTAACTCCAGTTTCCAATAATAACATCAAATGTCAACTTCTAATGAGTCATCCTGTAATGATCCGATTTTTCCTTCTGTGCAAAATAACTAAAATACCCTAAGGTTATTTTTGCACAAGAATTGAAGTGCCGATCTCAGCTATCCTCAAGTGGTGAGTTTAATTTTTGAAGGGGACTATATGTGTTTTAGATAGCAATCGGTGCAAGATAGTAATCCCTGATTTTTTTCTTGTGCACAAAATTACCAAAATACCCTTAAGGTAATTTAACACGGGATTAAGTGATGATCAAATAGTCATCACCAGGAGTTGAATATGTTAATTTGAGGGGATATTTGATGTTTGAGTGAGTTCTGAAGAGTTTTTATGTAAAATCACCATTTTACCCCTAGTTAATGCTAATTAAGTTTAATTAAAGTAATTAAGGGCATATAGACAATATTATGCTCTAATTAAAGATAAATTACTTTTGTTAATTAATTTTGAGTCAAAATAATTATTTTGAATCAATTGAGGCCCAAGAATGATTAATCAACCTTAATCTCATTCTTAAAGATAAAGAGGGATATGATGATGTCACCACTAACTACACTTGTCTTGTAGTGGCTACATGTTATGACACAATTAATGACAAGTACTACTTTATTAGGACTAATGACATTTTTAATGATGATTTATTCAAATTAATCTTAGTTAGACCAAGTTAATCGTACTTTGACTATTGTTTTTACTAAATTATCCCTAATTAGTACCCTTTCTACCTAATCTACCCCTATTTTTTTACATCCCTAAAATACCCTTAACCCTAACGTAACCACTCCCTTTTTACCTTGAAGTGTCACCACCTACCTCCTATTCTGCACTATTCCACACCTTTTTTTCAAGGAACACTCCATTCACATTTTCTCTCCTCTTTAACCTCTATTCCTCCACCATCTCCAACCTCAACTTCTTTATTTCTCTACCAAATCAAATAAACAAATACACTTTTTCATACCTCTTTCACCCAACAAACCCAAATCCACCATTATTTTTTCAAGAAAAGCCTCCTCCTACTTGTTCTTGAAGAGGCCAAATTGTTGTTGAGAGAAAGGAAAAGACTTTTGCTTCCTTTCTTAAAAGCATAAGCTTCAAGGAGCTTGTGACTGCCTTGATCTCCAACAAAGACCTTTATTTGGGTAGGTTTGTGTTAAAATTGTTTTGTTACTTTGTTTTCTAATTTTTGTTAAAAAGGTTTGAGTCCTGATGAATATTTATGCTTGAAAGTTGGTTATTTTACACAAACTCTTCCTTTCTTTTAAAAGTATTTGAAGAGCTCATCATTTCCTCTTCTTCAAATTTCAGCCTCCTTCTTTGGTATGGGTAGAGATTTTTTGTTTTAAAATTTAACATCATATCTTTATTCTACACTTAAAAAGAGTCACTTTTATGTATTTTATGAAAATTTTAAGTAAACTTTGATATTTTTGAGTTAGGCCACTATTTTAGAGGGTTTATTATGGTGGTAATGTTTATTTCAACAACCATGTTGATATTTAGAATCTACACAAAAAAAAGAACACATTCATGCATGTTTCAAAGTTTTGCATTGGTTTCGGCTTAGACATGTTCACATAGAAGGAAAATTTTCTTGTTAAAACTAACCACATATTTGGAATCTATGTGAAAGATGGGGTTGGTACATGTGATTTGGATACTTTTGTGATTATATAGAGATTTTAGACTAAAAATGTAATTTTACAAAGTTAAGGAGCTTTTATGTAAAAACTGAATTTTTAGGGTGTAAATTTGTAAAAATTGACCCTGGAACAGTAAAGTATGTGTTTAAGAGAAAAAAAATGAGTTTTGGGATTGTTTTGCAATTTTAGTAAAGTTTAGGGGTCAAAATGCAATTTTACAAAGTTTAGGGGCTTTTATACAAAAAAATTAAGTTTTTGGGTGTAAAGCTGTGAAAATGGGTCCTTGAATAGTAATGTATGTGTTTGGAAGAACAAAAAAGAGTTTTGGGGTTTTTGCAATTTTAGTAAAGTTTAGGAGTCAAAATGTAATTTCTCAAAAGTTTGAGGTTTTCATGCAAATTCTGAATTTTCAAGTGCATGGCTGTAATTTCAGTAGAATTAGGGTGGAAATATGTTTTTGGATGAAAAATTAAGTTAGGAATTGTTTTGTAAATTTTATAAAGTTTGGAGCTACCTTGTAAAACTAGAAGTTATAAAGTCTTTAAAAGTAAATTTTTAGAACTTGTAACATAAATAAAGGTGGGCCATGGTAACCATATATCTTAGGAAGAGCAAAATGTGTCTTTCAAAATACTCTTATCATCATACTCAAATCGGTTTAGTGAAAGAGATTTATAACTACAATTTCAAATGCATTGATGACTCTTGAATATCTGTTGGGTAAAATATGATTATTTATTGCAATTGATTGATATACTTGATCAAATTATGAATAACTGGTGTGACATACTTGACTAGATGCGCATTGGTAATATATATGATATTAATTGTCATATTGGATATTGTTGGTTGGACTGGTTGCATGTGCATTTATTTTTAGCATTGTTCATGATTGATTTTTGAATAGTCTCATTAATGGAATGTGTTGAGTGAAGTATGTAATAAGATGTAAATAATAGAAATTATGAGCTTGGACACTCCACGGTGTACCACATAGTGCATTTGCATGCCCACTTGCGAAATAAGAAAAGTAGAGCAAGTAAAGGTTATCGGATACACTAAGTGTCACACCTCTGCACTAACCATGGAGAATGTAAGTATGAGTGTCTATACCACTAAAGGAGAACTCTCATATGGATGACTGATTGCATTTATACATTATATGGATGAATATTATCTATGACTAGTCGATGTTCAATCCTAATTAAGGTTCAACAATGGCTGATTGAATTATACGTGCTAGGTATGAGCCTACACTAGGTTTAGTTATACATCATATTGATGATTATTACATTTGACTAGTCAAGGTTCAGTACAAATTGAGGTTCAGTAACGGTTGATCGCATTATATATGTTAGGTATGAGCTCATAACCAAAGGGTCCCTGAGAGGTTAACAAATAAGTAAAAATGAACTATGTTTCAAGAAAGTTTAAGGTCTTGTGTCTGTTCACTATTTATGTTCACTTCTTTCATGCATGCATGTACTTGTACAGGATTATGTTCGTCCCTTTTCATGCATGCATGTACTTAGAGATTATGTTTCATTCTTTCATGCATGCATGTGGCCAAAGTGTTATGTTTATTCTCTCCATGCATGCATGCCCTCATGGAATGTATATTTTAATGTGAAACCATTATCATGCATATACATATCTAACTTGATGCATTCATGATCAAGACTATGTTAAAATGAAATATCCACTTAATAATGGTGATTACGGAAACTCTAAAATTAGACTGCATTGTGGCATGTACACCTTTTTCTATAATAAACCAAGTGGGTTAGAGATGTATGATGATGACATCATGTATGTTTAACTATTATCAAGATTCGTTAGGATTCTCACACTTTTAAATTTCCATGTATGTCTCTAGATAAGTAGATGTGCCGCGCTATGTTTAAGCCCACGTATGGACATGGATAGCTATATTGGAGACATTGTTATGATTATTATTAGATATTTAACCTACTCATATCTCTTGACATATAACTATCGTTTTAGTTTGGATTACTATATGCCCGACCCATGTGGCTATTTGACATATTTATCTATTAGGCCTTTTTACCACTATGTATCTCAGCTTTAGTAGACACTTAGGTTGCTGTGCACTGTGACACTAATGTTCACATTTGGGTATCTTGTCAGCTATTGAGGCTCTTATGCTATATTATAAATTGTATATATTGAGATATTTCATGTGATGGGCTTGTGATTGTCTTGGTTTTTCGATGATAATATTATGTTGTGTGTTCATATATAATTATGTGGTTTGATGCCGAATATTATGTATGTGCAAAGGCTTCTATTTTTTAAGGTAATGTCTTTTGAAAAGAACCAAAAAAAAAAAATTGGCCCATATTTTCTGCTAAGTATTTTTGAAAGGTCAAGGTTAAGCTAAGGTCCCAAGGAGTGATCATTTAACGCTAAAACTAAATACGACTCGAGCATACTTCATTATATGTTAGGAGGTTACACATCCTCATATTGTTTTCTTGCTGAAAAGATTCTACAAAAGAAAGATAATCATCTATGTATAACATAGGTTTACAAGATTTTAAAAGCGTTTACAATTTTTTTTAGGTTTACAACTTTTTAACACTGGTTTATAACTTCATAAGACGCATTTACAATTTTCTAACTCTAGTATTTCCAATAATAACATCAACTATCAACTTCTAATAGAGTAATTCTTAGTTTTTTTTTTTTGCTGAAAAATTATTAAAAAAATAATCATCCACGTATAACATGAGTTTACATTATAATGGTTTTTTTCATGTGTTTACAACATTTTCACATTGGTTCATAATTTTGTAACATGCATTTATAACTTTATAACTCTAGTTTCCAATAATAACATGAAATGTCAACTTAGACAGAGTTATTCTCATATTATTTTCTTATTAAAAGAATTCTTAAGAAATATAATCATCTATATTTTCTGACATAAACTACAAAACACATAAAAAAATCAAATGGAAATGATGAACCTACATACCTTACAAACAAAAACTAATTCATAAATTGTGAAAAAGGTAGTAGACATAATTTTTATTTGCCCTCTGTACTTCCTCGAAGAAGTGAAACAAAAGAAGAATGCAATTGACTAAATTTTCATGCATGAGGATTGGTTTTGTGTGCTGCCAACATAGGTTAATTCTCCTCCTTCTTTTTCCTGAGCAATAGACGAGAGTTGTGAAGGGGTGAGAAGAGGAACGACACAAACACAACATTACCATCTTTAACTTAATAATGGAGACAAAGAATGGAAGCTTTTAAAGGGAGTGCATGTGAGAGAAGTTTATTCTTTTCCTTCCTTTAGCTTAATAAAAATGCACTTCTTTTTCCCATAATCACAACATTGCCATTACTCTAACACTTTTCTTTTCACAATTTGTCCTTTCATATTTCATACCCTCCCTATATGCTAATTTGTCCTATAATGTGATGTAAGTGTTTGGTGTAAGAAAAATGATATAGAGACAACAAATCCTTACAACAAGTGCACACCGTATGCCACAATGGAGGAAGAAGACAAAAAGCGCTAATGGTGCACCATGAGGATTAAAAAACTAAGCTCACACTAATAACTCCTTTAGATAAAAAAAAAATAATACTCACTTCAATATGAGGGGAACACAATGTTTCACGCCATCATTTTGTCAATATATATATATATATATATTATATCCCAATCTCTCAACTTCTTAACAAGCCGCCCTTGTATTCTTTCTCTTCACACATCAGTTGTAAGAGTTGTTTGTCTTCGTACTCCAAGATGATTTTTTCCAAAGCTTTTCGTTCTTATTAAGTATATGGTGTGAGAAATTATCCAGAGACAACAAATCCTTATAACAAATGCACAGTATATGCCATGATAGAGGAAGAAGACAAAAAGCAACTAATGGTGCACCATGAGAATTAAAAAACCAAGCTCACACTAATAACTCCTTTAGATTAAAAAAAAATACTCACTTCTATATGAAGGAAAAACAATGTTTTGCGTCATCATTCTACAAACCTCTGTCTATCCCTCTATCTGTCAATCTCTTAACAAGCCCTTGTATTCTTTCTCTTGACACTAGTTGCAAGAGTTGTTTGTCTTATTCCTCCAAGCTATGAGCGAGATTCATCCACAATTTGCCAAACTCCCAATCCTTGGAAATCACTTAAAAGCTTATTTTTCCCCAAAGCTTTTCATCCTTATTACTAGCTTGAACATTTTTATTTCCTTCCTTAATTTTTTGTGAACAAAATTGTTGGGGGGGGGTTTGTGCTAGGTTTGAGTGTTTTTTATCATTGTATCTGAAACTCGTCATAATACATAGGTACTCCATTATATGTTGGCTTATGATGTTGGGTTCCCCCCTCTATTTTTTGATAGATTTGTGATTATTCTTGAGATTTATTTGGGACAAGAACTGGTAACTATTATTTATTATAAAACTTCTAGAAATAGCACTCATGTGCATTTATAACTAAATTTCTCAACATATATAATGTTCTTACATGCATGGAAAGAACATGGTTGGATTTGGATCTTTTTGTGTTGGCTTAGTGCTCTAGAAATGTTTTTGCTTACTTATTGTACTATCATAATTGTTGATGGCTAGAGAAAGCATAGAGGATGAAAAACCCTTCAAATTGATGAATAATAAATGAAAGAAAGAAAAATATTTTCCTCTCACAAACAATGATAGGCTGTATTGGTTTGTTCCTTTTTATTTTTCTACTTTTTTTTATAGTGTTGTGATTGTTTTTGACATTATTTTTGAACAAATACTCGTGGTTCTTGCTATTTATTACAAACCTATAGACAGAGAATAATGACTAGTAAATTGACTTACCTACGTGCATTTATCACTAGACTTATCAAGAATATGTGATGTTCTTAAATGCATTTATAGAACATGGTCATTGTTTTACTTCTCTTATCTAATCAATATATCTACTATTGATATTGTGTTTAGGGTTTAATATTGTTTTGGGATGTGTTTTTCCTTCCTTTTTGTGCTATAGAAAGCATAAAGGAAGGAAAGCACATCAAATTGAGTAAATATTTATGTTTTACATGTTGTGCTGTGTTTTGTGGCTTCTTCAAAATAGTGCTTTGATCCTCTTACCGATAAGAAAAAATAAATAGAAAGAAAAATATTCTCCTCTTGCAAATAATGATGGGTTGTATTGGTTTGTTCTTTTTTTATTTTTCTACTTCTTTTACAGTTTTGTCATTGTTTCTGGCATTATTTGGGGCAAGTACTCTTGGCTCTTGCTATTTATCATAAAACTTGTACACAAAGAATAATGACCAGATTGGCTTACTTATGTACATTTATCACTAGACTTATCAGCAAATCTAATATTCTTAAATGTATTTATAAAATATGGTCATTGCATTGCTTCTCTTATCTAATTAGTATATCTACTATATCCATGCTATGTTTAGGTTTAATACCATTTTGGGAAATGTTTTTCCTTCTTCTTTGTTCTATATAAGCGTAGAGGAAGGAAAGACCATCAAATTGAGTGAATATTTATTTTTGCATGTTGTGCTATATTTTTGTATCTCCTCTCAAAACAGTACATTGATCTTCTTTTATTTATTGCTTGGACTCTATTTTATCTCTCATTGGTTTAACGAGATCAATAATTGAAAAAAAAAGAATTTTAGATGAATGGATCATATGAATTTACTAGACTGCTTATGTTGCAATTATGTATATTTTGGCGACTTTTGTTCTCATGGTGTTAGTGAATTTTGGATAAAGGACATTGTGTTGAAAATGAGATAGGTTAGAAAATAAGAAAAAACTGAATTTCTTATTTGCTTTTGCAGGTTAGCCAGTTGAAGGACTTGAACAACAAAATAGGATGATAGAAACTTCATCCTAATTATTGAGAAACCATGAAGGCTATACACAGTTCAATAAGTGGAAGATCTTAAAGTTGTAATTAAAATCTTTCCATTTTCTAGGATCTTAATAAGAGTTATATATGATAGTTCTTATAAATTGTTAGTTTTCTCTTTACATATAATATTGTTAATTTAAGAGCTTTAGGACACAATGTTGTGTTGACAATGCAAACCCTCTATATGTGTCATCAAATATACTATTGGCTCTTTTTGATGTACCTATAATGCATCTAATATTTATCAAAGTTTACTTAAGAAATTGCATTATTCAATTATCTAGCTTAACTGAGTATTTTTGTATTTGTTAGCAACTTTAATGCATTCACGTACGTAACTCATAACGTCCAATAGTGAGAATTATACTTGTGTTCTATGATTGGTAGGCCTATTACTTTCAAAATTTGGATTGCTTTCTCATAATATTTATGATAATTAGTCTTTTAATATAAATATCATAAACTCAGCTTCAATTGAAGGAGAAAAAACTATACACACATCTAAGACTATGACATATAGACTAAAACTATCCACACATCTGAAAGTACAAAACATCACTGCCATAGTAAACGCCTTATCAAAACTGAAAAACTTACAAGCATAATACATACAAAATCTATCAGCATATTGTGATCAATTTATCAATTAAATTGCTTTACTTACCATCTGAAGTAGTATCCATTTACAAGTCATTCCAACTTGTCAAATGTCCTAGAATGCCTCTAGCCTCTAGCTAGTGAATAGACACAACTAAGATAAATGCTAGTAAGTAATATACTTTAGCTGATAAGTTGATTGGAATATGCTAGTAAGTTTTGTGTTATGGTTGTAAGTTTTGTGTTTACTTCTTCTATTATATTAAACTTGATACTAAAATTAATTGGCTCATGATTGTTTGACTCATCCATAGAATGTAACTGTAGAAGATGAAATCATGTGAACAAAGTGTGGAAAAAATGTTATTCACCTCTCTTGTATCATTTGTGTGCTAGTAAACAAGTTACAATTGTCTTTCAGCTAAATAGAACAAGGAACTAATGCAATAGTCATGTTCTACCTAATCATGTAAGAATACCAAATACATTGATAAGTCTAGTGAAAAATATAGGTAACTAAGTCACTTTAGTGGTCATTTTGTAGCTTTGTTTAGAAATTTAATAATAAATAATAGTACCTAACAATAATTTCCCAAAATAATCTGAAAACATTTACAACTCTATCAAGAAAATAGAGAAAAAAAAACAAACAAAACCCATCTTCCTTTGTTTCATGCGACAATTTTTTTTCTTCTCTTTTTTTTTAATAGAGGCCCATATCTTACTTTGAGAGAAGCCATGGAATTGAGCACAACATGAAAATGGACATTATTCACTCAATTTGAAGAGTTGTCATCATCTACAATTTATGTAGTTGTCTCTTATTAGGATTGTACAAAAAATAATGAAAAACACATCCAAAACAATAAGCCAATATAAACTAAATCAAATATTAGCATGAATAAAGTGGATATATAAAATAAATAAGGTGAATTAAATCAAATATGTTGGTATGTCTAGTTTAAAATGCATATAGCTAAGTCACTTTGCTGGTCATTTTGTAGTTTTTAAAAATTTAATTATAAATAACAATGACTATCATTGCTTTTCCAAAATAATATAGGAAACCATAACAACTTTATTTAAAAAAAAGAAAAGAAAAAGCCAACATAACCCATCATGTTTTACCTCATAAGGTAGTTTTTCTTCTCTTATTATTATTTATTTTTTGCGAACCAGAAGCTCATGTTCTCAATTTGAGAGAAGAGATAAAACTAACCACAACATGAAGAACATTATTTAGTCATTGTGAAGAGTTGTCATCCTCTATACTTTTTATGGCCACCTAGTAGGATAGTATAGAAAAATAAGGAAAAACACATCCAAAATAGTAAACCAACACAAACTAAATATTAGATGTACTAAATAGATAAGGTAACTAATACTATAGCAATAGTCTGCCCATGCATATAAGAATATTGAATATATTGATTAGTCTAGTTAAAATGCACGTAATCGAGTCACTTTACTTATCATTTAACAGTTTTAGAAATTTAATAATATATAACAATGACCAATGGTACTTGTCCCAAAATAATACCAGAAATAATCACAACTCTATAAAAATTTAGGGCTGCTATCCTCAAAATGCATTAGGAAACTATATCCAAAGCATTTGGTTTGTACGCGGGCACCGCTTCAGTTGATAAGTAAGGCACTTTGGCTAATAAGTTGTTCACAACATGCTGGTTGGTTTGGTATAGTGTTTGTAAGTTGTTTAGCTTCTAATAAGCACATTTGCTTTGATTCTCAATGCATAGTAATCCCATGTGTAGGTGTGCTGAAGCATTCTAGATTGTATTATTACTCTCTTTTGAGAAAATTTATTGATCATAAAAAAGGATTTCAATTTGTTGGTGATAAGAAGGGCAACAAAATTAAAAGTTCAGTGTTGCTACCCTCATAATGCATAAGGGAACTATTTCCAAGGCATTTGACTAGTTGAAATAAGTTGTACAAGGTATTGCATCTGCTAATAAGTATGACACTTAGTCTGATAATATATTCACAAAATGCTGGTAAGGTTTGTGTTATGCTCATAAGTGGTTCATTTTCTGTATGAACATTTACTTTGCCTGTGAATGTCTAGTAATCCTAAGTGAAAGTGTGCTAAAGCATTTTATAATGTATTATTACTCACTTAGAACTACGCTACCAAATCTCCAAATCATGAAATCAATTTTACATGAGTTTATTAATCTCTAATTTCAATAGCATCGTTAGTTGCAGTAAAGCTATCATCATTCTCATTCTACAAATAATCACAATATTCTTGTGAATCATATTTTGCACCAAAAAAATGGTACATTTCAAAATAGCTTCCAGGGAGAATCTTTCAATATAAACACAATAAAAATGTTCCATTATAGAAAAGAATATCCAGAAAAAGAAAAAAAGGATTTAATATTATTGTCAAATGTCATTTCCTAAAAGCTCTACAAATTTTTTGTTATAAATCTTCTTTGCTATCTTCATAACTAGTTAGTTCTCCATCAAACTCGCCTTGATCATCATCAGCCTGTAAACCAAGGTCACAACACAAGAAGCTTATTATAAAAAATGCACAAAGAATCAGTGTCTCATCTTAATCTTCTAACCAGGATGTTTCAATAATTTTAACAGCCTCATATATTTCATTGCAATCATGACTTTACAGGTGAAAAAGGAAACAACATTGTGAAGAGAGCTTTTTAGGAAGGGTACTCCCTACCTCTCTATTTCTCTTCTAAAACTCTCAAATAGGAAAACTACAAGTCCTTCCTCTCAATCACCCCCATTAATAGCAAAGAATTCTAGGTAACAATTAATTTTGTATTTTTTTTAGAAGCCTTATTCATAATCCATTTGGCCTTGGCATATCTCACTATAATAACAGTAAAACAAGCTAATAGACATGAGGTAAAGGCCTGATTTATATTCAAGGACGTTGAAACCATGACAAATAGATTTAACAAGCCAAATTGCATAAACATAGGATAAAGCATACTACAAATACATAATAAAATAAAAGGACTAAAATTGAAGTTGAAGTTAATAGTCTCACTTAAGGGGAAAAATTTTCAAAATAAAAGAATAATTAGTAAGAGAAAAGCACATGCATGAAGCTATAGCACTTTCTTCCAAATTCCAAGTGATTTATTTTCAGCAATAGGAAAGTATGCTAGTAAAGGATAGTGCCAAATGCATGATGCATAGCTATCACGCTAAATATTATTCATTGCTCACTCACTACACACACAAATAATGAAATTAATTTAAAAATAAAAAGGAAAACAAATAAATAAAAAACACAAAAAAATTGAAAGAAAAACATGGACAAATAAAAACAAAAGAAACTTTTTTTTTTCTAAAGGAAACAAAAACCCACAATCTGTTAAAATCGGCATGCCTAGTTCCAACATATTTAGCTTGGAGATGCTCAAGTTAGGAATTGTTGGAATAGCCCTTTTCACTCTTTTTCCGTCACTGAAGGCTTGGGATAAGTTGCAGTGTCAATGGAGCTGTGCGTTGAAGGCATGGAGCTCATGCTGTAATCACGCGAAGACCATTGGTTGGGAAGTGGATGTAGAAGGTCAAGGGAAGAAGAACCAAGGGGGCAGGTTAAGTAGTGAAGAGTGATCATGCTGTTATCACGCAAAGACCATTGATTGGGAAGTGGATGTAGAAGGACAAGGGAAGAAGAACCAAGGGGGTGGATTAAGTAGTGAAGAGTGATAAAGTGAGTTTGAAAGAGTGGGTGAGACTTGAGTGTTCTAGAAAAGAAGAATGAGTCTATGAACGTGTTTGAGAGAGGGAGAAACTCTGTCATGAACCACTTTCCTTTTCCCCATTGTGACCCCTTTTTTCCTTCTCATGTTATTTTTGTCTTTTAGTGATAGAGTAATGTTAGGGGAATAATAAAATTACATAATAAAGGCACTACACACTTTATCATTATTAAATGTGATGAGTGAGTGGAATGAGTAGAGATCATTCATCACATCTAATGGTGATAAAATATATGGTGTGTATTTATTATCCAATATTATTATTTTCATAACATTTTTCTTTAGTGATATTTTGGATATGGTGTAACTTTGTTATGTACTTTTGTTGTTTGTGTAGCACTTCTCATGATGGTGTAATTGTAGTGACGTGCAAATATCATTTTTGTTACTATAATATTAATAAGCACATAATTTATTTATTCTTTTTCAATTTAAAAAAGTTTGGATTTGGATCCACCCAAGTCCCAACACACGTCCAATCCAAGGAGGTTCGAATCTAGAAAACACCACATACGCTCATCGGAATCCGACCCCGGAGAATAACCGCACACGGCGGCGAAGAACCTTCGAGATTCGATTTTCCATGGAATCGCTGCAAGCCCTACCTCCACCCTCTGACATCTCTCCCTGCGCGCTCTCCTTCCTCGACGGCAGGTTCCACACCAAACTCGCCCTCGCCGAAGCCACAAGTCTTGTCGCCGAGCTCCAGGCTCAGTGCTCCGAGTTGGATCGGTCTCTGGCCGAGTTGACTCGGAGGTTCGGAGCGGCTCTTGTAGCTTACGGCTCGTTCTCCGGCGAAATCCACGGCCTCTTCGGCGACGTGAACAACCGGCTGAACGCCCTCGCCTCCACTTGCTCTTCCAGCGTCGTGCCAGGTTCGATTCGATGATTTTTCGGTTTTCTTTCGATTTTGTTAGGGTTTTGTGGTGTTTTTGATTGAGAAATTGAAATGGTTTGTTGTTGGATGAAGATGGAGGAAGAGGCGAAGGTGGTGATGCCAAGGGAGCGAAGAGTTTCAGAGAGGAACTTGCGGCTTTGGCTAAGGAGGTGGCTAGGTTGGAGACAGTTCGTGTTTATGCAGGTTGGTTATTGTGATAATTATTCTTAATTTATTATTATTATTTTTTTATGAATTGGTTTTTGAATTGTCCAAATCGATGAACATTTTGGTAAGAATTGCAGGATGATGTTTTTGTTGAAATATTTTGTGGCTTGGTGATTGTTATGACATGGGTTTGTGGTGATTATCAAGAAATGTTTTGGTTTGCTTAGGTTGATTTCTTAGATGTTACGATTACTGTTTGAATAATGCTACGTGCTACATACACACACTTTACAGCTAGTCCAACTTTGCCTTTGCCGTATTTAGACTCTGATTGTGCCACTTACCTAGCTAGATGTTAGGGATGTGATCTGAGGGGTTTACTAGTGTGTGGTTTGCATTTTCCATTTTTGACTATGTTAATGGTTTATTAAAATTCCTTTGTTTGTCGTACAGAGACTGCTCTAAAACTGCAAAATTGATGCTTTTATTTTATAATTTGTGTTTAACTGGCTTTTATGAGATGGATTTGTTGTGATTGTAAAGAAATGTTTGGATCTTCAATGATGGATGCTCTACTGTGTTTGATTTGATTTCTTAGGCATGGCCTTTTTGAGAAAGTTGTTAGTTTCTTAAAACTGCTTTGTGTGCTTCCAGAGACGGCTCTGAAACTTGACACTTTGGTTGGTGATATTGAAGATGCTGTATCGTATACCATGAGCAAAAGCCTGAGGAAGCATTCTTCTAATCAAAATTCAGAAGTGAGCAAATTTTCATACTATGGACCAGATGATATTGGGAACTATAGCATCATTACATTCCTTAATGTATGCTAAATGTTGCAGGAAATGCGTCTCCTTGCTATTAAAACGCTTAAAATGACAGAAGAAATATTAACTTCGATTACGAAGACACACCCGCAGTGGCAGCGTCTTGTATCAGCAGTTGATCATAGAGTAGATCGAGCTCTGGCCATTTTAAGACCACAAGCAATTGCTGATCATCGGGCACTTCTTGCTTCGCTGGATGGCCCCCACCTCTTTCTTCTTTGACCTCCTCGTATTTGGATGCAAGGTCTGCAAATCAAGTATTGAATCCTCTACTGAGTATGCAAGAAGATCTTAAACTCAAGTACTCTGAAAATTTTCTTGCTTTGTGCAACCTACAGGAGTTGCAAAGGCAAAGGAAAGGTAGGCAGCTTGAGGGCCATGCTAGGGAAGTCACTCTACGACAACCACTTTGGGTAATTGAAGAGCTTGTGAATCCCTTGTCATTGGCTTCACAACGACATTTCTCAAAATGGATTGATAAACCAGAATTTATTTTTACTCTTGTATACAAGATCACAAGGGATTATGTTGATTCTATGGATGAAATGTTGCAGCCATTGGTTGATGAAGCAAAGGTAGCTGGCTATAGTTGCAGAGAAGAATGGATCTCAGCAATGGTTACCTCCCTATCAACATACTTGGCAAAAGAAATTTTCCCTAGTTACATTAGTCAACTAGAAGAGGGAAGTGTTACAGGCATTCAATCATCTGCTAGAATATCATGGCTGCATCTAATTGACTTGATTATAGCTTTTGACAAAAGGATTAAGTCTTTGGTAGAGCATTCTGGGATTTTGCTATCATTGGATGATGATGAAATGTTGCAGAAAATTTCTTCTCTGTCTGTATTTTGTGATCGACCGGACTGGCTTGATCTATGGGCAGAAATAGAGCTGAGTGATGCCCTAGATAAGTTGAAACCTGACATCGAAGATGAAAATAATTGGAGAAAGAAAGTTGAAGGTGTAGTTCTTTCATCGAGTACTGATGATTTCAAGTCTCCTCTGGTTTCCAGTGCCTTTCTTCGCCATCTAGCAGCTGTTATTGATCGTTGTCGATCATTGCCTAGTGTAACTTTGAGGTCAAGATTTCTCGCATTAGCAGGTGTGCCTATTATAAGAAAATTTTTTGATTCAATACTTATCCGCTGCCAAGAAGCTGAAGGATTGACTGCCTTAGCTGATGATGACGCTGTAATTAAAGTTGCAGTTTCCATCAATGCTGCTCATTACTTTGAATCTGTTTTAAAGGAATGGTCTGAGGATGTCTTTTTCCTCGAGATGGGGATGGGCATGGATGATAAAGCTGAATTGTCAAGTAATGCAAATAGAGACAATGAATGGTTACCAGAGAGTTCCAAAAGGGTTATCTTGGATGATGAGGTCAAAAAGCTGGAAGAGTTCAGAACAGAGTGGGTTGAAAAGATATCTCTAGTTATTTTGAGAGGATTTGATGCTAAATCTCGGGATTATGTGAAGAACAGGAGGCAATGGCAAAAGGTTGAAGAAGGATGGACTGTGTCAAAGACTCTAATAGAGGCCTTAGATTATCTGCAAAGTAAATTGTCAGTGGTAGAAGCAGGTTTGAACAGTAGGGATTTTGTTGGGGTCTGGAGAAGTTTGGCAGCAGGAATAGATCAATTAATTTTCAATGGTATTCTTCTAAGCAATGTAAAATTTCATAATGATGGTGTTGAAAGATTCGGAAGTGACTTAGATATTTTATTTGGGGTATTTGGGGCATGGTGTTTGAGGCCAGAAGGTTTTTTCCCAAAATCAAGTGAAGGTCTTAAGTTGTTGAAGATGGAAGAAAACAGAGTGCAAGAATGCTTGGCAGGGGGGAAGAGATGGTTGAAGGAGAATGGGATCAGGAATTTGAGTGTAACTGAAGCAGAAAAGATTGTGAAAAGTAGGGTGTTCACAAGTTGAAGCTTCTGGTTTTTACTTTTCTGGACGTGCATAGCAGAAGAGCATAAGGACGTGTAAAGATTTAGACTAGACTGAGAGTTTTATGGTGTACACTACTGTAGACCATCTGAATTAATTCAATTTTGCAAAGTTGCAATAAGATTTCTTCTTCATTTAGAATACTCAGCCATTGCATTGATGACTGCTGATTATACTGTAAATTGAGAACTACTGTTCCTATTTGTATAATTTTTTCATTGTGTTATTATGGCATTTTAATTTTGAAATGAAAAAGCCATTCTTATAATTGTGTTACCCAGCTTGAGGGTTGGACTGCTGAATGTATGCCTGTTTTATGCATCTCATTCGTTGTTCTTTCAAACATTATCTGTTCTCTGATAACAGGCTCCGTGATCGCATTTCCCCATTTTTCATCTTTTTGTCATTACAATGTGCTTGAAAGTTTGAGGTTGATTCTGTTAATTGGGAACTGTTGGAAATGTTTCTTCTCCTAACTGACCATGAAACAAACCGATAGGTATTAAACTGAGAGTTCTGATGTTCGCAGCCAGTTTTAGAGAGATTCTTAGATGCAGGTAGTGTAAGACAATGCCTTTACATAACACCTGTCATTATGTATCAGTATCACACTAGTTAAGTGAACTATCAGTTGTTTCAAGTATGGCGCCTATTGGGTTCTCGTTGGATGGTAACTTCTTTAATATGCCCTTTCATGAGTGGTTGAAGTCCTTTGGCGTGGGTTTGAAGGCCCAGGTGTTCCTTGCGGCCATTTGGCACCTCTGGTGTCCGAGAAACTCCCTGGTTCTTGATGGCACTGAAGACTCGCCCCGCATTCTAGCCAGGAGAATTCTGCACTTGACTAATTCTTGCGCTAAGGCCTTTGGGTTCTCTTTTCAGCCTCGTAGTGCTTGGGTTGGTTGGTCCCCTCCTCCAATTGACTACGTCAAACTTACTTGTGATGGTAGCTTTTTGGGTAACCTGGGCAGAGTTGGGGATGCTGGCCTTCTGGGAATTCTTCTGGGGAGTGGCTTGTGGATTTCTCGAGTTCCATTGTCGTGGCGGATAATCTGGGTGTAAAGCTGCTTGCTGTCCGTGGGGTTCTGCCCATGGCTTGGGATCTGGGCCACAGGAGTGTCCTTTGCGAGGTAGATTGTATTGAGGTTCTTCGGCTTGTCTAGCATGAAGATGGGCCCTCTTTTCATGTCCATGGTAGTCTGATTCATGACATCAGGGACCTTGCTCTGCGTAATTGGAATTGTTCCTTTCAACATGTGCTTTGTGAAGCCAACTTTGTGTAACAATTATGAGATGGGCTCAAGTAGCCTAATTAGAAGAATTACCTTAGTTAATAGTAAATAGTATAAATAAGGGTTTTAGATGATGTAATTGATAACCAATATATAAAATGAAATGTGATGTTGGGTCCTCTCCTTGACTATTCTTTGTATTGTTTCCCTGATTTCATAATTCTTCTATATCCAAATTCTTATACCCTATCCCTCTAATTTCTTATTCTTTACACTTTGCTACTGACTTCTTGGCGAAACTGGGTGCAACTCTGGATGACTTTAGATCGGGTTTGGTCGTCTCCTCCAAGGGACAGGCAGTTGATTCTTCTTAGGGAGTCAATGGAGTTCGATTCTTGAGATAAGTCCTCCTTTGTTTACATTTTCTTAGCTTATGTACCAAAAAATAAAAAAGTAAACCATACACTAACCATGGTGAATACTAAAATGCTGTGATTAGTGTTAAGAGACTGATAATTTACATAGCTGACAAGACACTAGTGGTACTGGTACAGTTATGAGAGCATTATGGGCAAGAAAGAAACTGAATACTCGAATTGGGCCCAAAGTTTGAGTTGAAAGTTGGCCACAGTCAGCCAAATGTTGGTCATTTCTTTTTTCTCCCTCCTCAAACCAGAATTTGGTGCCAAGTGACGATGGCACAAATGGTTGGGTCCAAGGGTTGAGTTATTAACTTGTCACAGTTTTAATTCCTCCTAGCTATTAAATCCTGGCGGGCAACCCTCCATAGGAAGAACCCTTAGGGCAACGTCAATGAGTCTAAATGGCTTGGGACCCAATTTGATGGGATAGTGTCATCATGTTGAGACAAGTCCCTCACATCAACTAGTTAGATCTCTAATTTGGCATTGGCGCTATGTCCACCGGTATTGAGGGTGTCTTCCCTTACTAGCATTTTTTAATACAAAAAAAAAGAATTGAATTTGCTCTTCTATTGGGGAAAAGAGACAGAAAAGTGAAAGTAAAAGGCTCAGCTTGTGCTTTGCTTATTTCTCATGTTCCGTGGACACTGACGATATTCTCTCTCTGTGATATTTGAATGCGTTTACTGATATAGAGACCGGAGCGGAGATCGTAGAAATATGCCGGTGCCAAATTTCATTGATTGAATTGACGTGAACCTAAGGAAACAGCCATAATGGAATGATTAAAAGTGGCCATAGACAGAAGAATATGGATCCACAATTAGCATCGCGTATTTGACATGATATAGAACACTCCACGTGATATGTTGTAACTACGCCCTATTGGGAGAAGGAATCTGATCTAGAGATATATTTAGCATTTGGTTGTTATGGAAGATTTGGCTACAACTTCGATGTTTTAGAAACAATCCACGTCACAATTTTTTTTTTCAAATCTTTTCTCCAGAAACAAGTGTTGGTCTTAACACCAAGGTTTTAAATTACAAACCACATCACATAATGCGGTTGCAATATTACGGTTGCGTTCGCAGTGCAATCGCATTGGATCGCAATAGGCCACATCTGACCACAACGGGCCGCAGCGGACTGCATCAAGGCCACAACAAGTTGCAATGGCCACTTTTTCAATCTGAAAGCATATGAAGGAATATGCGGCATGGGGAAATAGATGGTTGAAGCGGAAAAGACTCTGTAGTCTGAAGAGTAAATTGTTTGAATTGATTCAATTGAAGCTTTTTGGGTTACCTTTTTTGTTCATGCACTGAAGCAATTGCATGAAGACGTGTGGAGATTTAGAAGAGGGCTTCAAGGTCTACATGGCAATAGACGTCAGCTGGACTACTTTACCTGATTCAATTGCGAAAAATAGCAACCAAGTTTCTTTTCTTACTGCATCAAAGATCATTTACGTCAACCTGAGGCGAGATTGATATTTATCATGTCTGGATGCTAAAAAGAATGTAAATGTACAATAAGGAAAGCTATTCTTTATATTTGTATAATCTATCATTTGAAATGAAAAATTTATGTTGCTCTGGTATATCCATTTATACGTTTGATGAGCAAGTTTTTGGATACATATACATGTTATTTTTCTGGATAAGTTTTTGATAGCTACTGAGAAAGTTAATCCGGCTCAAACTTTATATTTATCCTGTGCTAAATGTTTATCATATCTACGCTTTATTCGTCTATGCTCTGATACGTATAAGTTTATGCTCTTATGTTTTAACCAAGTGTGCATAAGTGTTTGTTATAAAGTCGACTAGATCACGCTACACTTAGTTTAATATATTGCTCTGATCGCGTGTTCTATCTGAAGAAAACAAAACGTTATTCTATATGCTCTGATACATCTTTATGCTTTATGTTTCTTTTATCAAATTAAATTTTTCCCTAAGCTTGGTTTGTCATCACAAAAAGGGGTACAATCTCCAAGGCCTTTAGAAGGCAGAATGATTAAGCTTCTGAACGCCTAAATCGAATTGATTTTGAATAATAACAAACCAGTCTAAATAAAAACATAATTGGAACTAATGTTTTAATTGAGATGTTTGATAAAGAACAGGTTTCAACATTCTCACCATCAGACAATAACAGTACACAAGGAATTATTGAAGAACTAAAATTTCTCGATGCGTTTCTCAAGACTTCATATCACTTCTGAATCCAAAATTGAAGTATCCACCAAGAATTCAAATGAAAAAGAAGCATGCTGAAGTATATGAAGGCACCAAAAAGAAAATCACATCAGAAGAATGCTATTAGAAAGCAAGTATCTTAATCAGAAGGATGTATTTCTCCATAAGGATAGTTTTGTCCAGAAGGATGATTCATCGAAAAGATACTTCAAAGACAATGATGATTAGAAAGAATCTAGTCTGTACATTGGAAAGGCAAGGTTTAACGTTTAGCATGTAGGTCAAAGTGCTCATAAAGCTTTTCCCTACGAGAGCTTGCAAAGCATGTAGGGCACCGATTCTGACGCTGAATGAAAGAGAGAATGAGAGTGAGAGAGTAAGTGGCATGAGAGAGAGAGGGACTGGGTGGATAGATAGGCTAAGAGCGTAGGTGAAACCTAGAGAGGGAATATAACTACTTATCTGGGAGAGTAACCTTGGGTACAGGTGCATAACTGAAGGCATTCTCAAGGTCAGAAGGGGGAGAGGATTGAAATTGGGAAGGACAGTACTCGCTGGAAAAATGCTAGGGTTTGTGCATGGGAGGATGGATGTGTCATGACTTTTGGGGATAATCTTCTTGTAAACATCTCTAAATCCTTGCTATGGAGGATTTTTGGGAAGGAGGGGACGGTTGTTGATATCTTTGTGTCATGGAAAAAGAGGCAATCAAGACGTATCTCATTTGCCTTTGTTCATTATGCCTGTAGGATAGACACTGATATTGCCATTCAGAATTTGAATGCCCTAATAGTAGGAGGATGTGTTATTGAAATTATTGAAGCAAAGTATAAGTATAGTTGCGGCATATTCATATGAATGGTGCAAGGGATGCAGGGAAGTTGTCAAATGGGGTTAGGTAGAATTTATGGATGAACAAGGGTCAAGGTTATAGATCATATTTCAAAGATGTGGTGCAAAATGGAGACATGAGTAAGCAACCTCAGCCAAAGCATCTTGATAAGCAGAAGAAGAAGGAAGTGGATCAGGAATCGAAAACACTGGTTCTGCATGGAGGATACTGCGCTAAAATGAAGCAACAACTAACAGAAGTATCATTGTTGAATCAACCTATCCTATGATCATTGACACTTGTTGGGAAAAAATGTCTTTCCCCACTGAGAACTACCCTTAGATATAAAAATAAAATAAAATAGGAATACAATCACAGCACAAAATAGTTAATGTGGAAAAATCCATAGAAAAACCATAGTTACTATCAAATGAAAACTAGAGAATATTACTATGTAAAAATTTTACAACATATAGACTTTCCTCTCAAATACCCCACCAGTCCCCAATACACACACACACTCTTCAAAGTAAGTATCTAAACTACATCTTACAATACTCTAAGATAAGCGTACAGATAAAAAAAAGTTAGGTATAAGCTTAAAGTGTTTCCGAACTACAAGTTGAAACAATGGAATTGGGTCTATATATATAGCCTTGGCCTCCCACTCCACTTGTAATCCTAGGCGATGTGAGACTTCTTCTAAGATGTTTTATTTCAATCAACTTTAACAATATTCAACTTTATTGATTAGCTTCCATTGTCTACATCGACCATCCCTTGCAATCATTATCTACTGACAATCATAGTTCAAAGAATTATCATACTCCACTATAAAAAGTATACTCGCTTGGAATGATGAAATTCCAATGGGGAAATTCCAAGAATTTCACCTTGGCACATGTTGAAACCTTGTTGAAAATTTATAGTGCAACTTCCATGTTGGCTCTCTCCAAAGTTCCTTAGCCATCGATATAATCCTACTTGCACATCTTACATCTATGCCAAATAATGCTGTGTGTAATTGTGGATTTGATACCAGCACCTACATAATCCCACCACATACCTTGAATAAATGCCAATGAATGCTTGCGTGCTATCGTGGACCTATTAGCAACACCTTATTTTTTTCCTATGTAATCACGATTATATCATGACATCCTTACTTGTATTTGCCACAAGCCAAAATCGATTCTTTTATCAATTATCTAACTGTACACTGGAATATTGTATTCCAACTAAAATAATTCACCAGGAGGTTCAAATGAAAGAGGTGGACCACAATGGCATGCTTAAGTACTAAATCTTTCCTAGATAGAATCTTTCCAAAACCACACTCATATAGGATTGCACCTCCTTCTAACAACAAAGTATCACACTTATTTTTTATGTGAAAGATTAGATAATGCTATAACCATAGAGCATACTAAGAAAGCATCCACCAAAACATTAGCTTTGATACCACTTGTTGAGGGAATTCTTTAGAAATGTTTTATTTCAATCAACTCCAACAATACTGTGGCTGAAAGGTTATTTTAGGAGTGGCCTATGATTTTAAAAGTTAGACAAATGGGAGCTTACAAAACTTTGTTGA
Source organism: Dalbergia oliveri (assembly GCA_030441495.1). Taxonomy (NCBI): domain Eukaryota; kingdom Viridiplantae; phylum Streptophyta; class Magnoliopsida; order Fabales; family Fabaceae; genus Dalbergia; species Dalbergia oliveri. The sequence continues at coordinate 9,099,353 of JAMLFY010000005.1, read as the reverse complement.
TGTTTTGCTCAACTGAGGATAAAGATCCTGCACTAGAGATAGGAGTTGATTTGCTAAAAAATTAATTTGGTGATGTAAGGAAGTGGTTGAAAGAGAACATTGTGTAACGCCTTTATTTCTCCGTTAGAGTACAAATGACGAAATGCCCTGAGGTCATTTTTCCAAACATTGCAACAAATCAAATGGGTCAACTCGATGTTTAAAGGGGATTATGCTGTTATGAATGATATTCGAGGTGAAATCTCGTTTTCTAAACTTTCGGCTCAAAATGACCAAAATACCCTCCTGTGTTCTACACGGGTAAAAGGTGCCGTTTGAGCCTGAATTTTCAGGAAGTTTAGGATGATGTTTTTGAGCAATGTTTGATGTTTAGTGAGCCGGAAGGTCCGGATAGTTTAGCACAAAATTACCATTTTGCCCCTAGAACAGTGTACAGTGAGCCTAATGACGCAATTAAGCAAACCTAAGCAATATTAGGCTCTAATCGAAGATTAATTTATTTTGATAATTAATCTAGAGTCAAAATAATTTATTAAGGTTAATTAGAACCTAAGATTGCTTAGATAAACTCTAATTGCATTCTTTAATTCAAGATTCCTAGTCATGGAATCTTGAATAGTATTTTCTCTCTCCAATTCCTTAAATTAAGGAATTGTGCCATACCTCATTTGACCAAAAGAATTATTTTAAATTACTAATCTAGTAAGATTACCCTCCTAATCAAGTCTTGACCTTCCTAATTACCCAATTACCTCACCTAAACACCTTCTTATAAACTCCTAATTAAAAGCCTAATCAAAGAAACACTTAAACACATCCTTAAACCACAATTACATGAACAAAATTCCTTCCCTCTTGGCTGATGAGGTTGGCCAAAAATCCTCCCATTTTCTTCACATGTTGATTTATTTTACACACCAAAGAGCCATGCTTTCCACCATACCATGCCCATGCCTTGCCCATACTCAACACCATGCCTAAGACCATGCCTTGACCAAGAGATATTTTCCCTTCTCTCCTTTCAAATGGCCGATTCCTCCTCCCTCCTCTAGGCCATCCATGAGCTCTCAAATCCTCTATAAATACACTAGCTTGAAAGCTCTTTGAATGTTTACACACTTGAGCAAACTTCCAACTTTCTTCCCAAACACAAAGAGCCCTTTTCCTCTTCTCCTTGGCCAGTTTTCCAAGATTTCAAGAAGGATTTCCTTCTTTTCCTCTCAAGAAACAAAGCTTTCCTTTCTCTCTTCAAGACTTCTCTAGGTAGGGGTTTGTGTTTAAGTTTTTACTTGTTTTCTTTAAAGAAAAGTTCTAGTTTCTCTTGGTTTCAAATCCTTTTTCCTTCCCCTTTTCATTTTCAGCCAAGAGGCCCTTTCATAAAGAAAACATGAGCTTGATGATGAGGTTTCAAGATAATGACTTGTTGTTGTCATGTGAGGAACCTCTAAAGCTTGAAACAACTTGGTCTTGGACCATACATGCCTTGATTCCTTTCTTTCCCTTGATAAAGCTTGTGGTTTTCTTTTCTCTTCCTTCTTAAAGATTTCAGTTTCCTTTGCCTTGGTTTGAACAAAGTTTGCTAAAAATGTGAAGTAGATCACAAAAGTTTTGTTAAAGAAAATTAATCACATGATTTCAAAGAGCTCTAAGCTTACTCTTGCCAACCTTAAAGTTGGTCGGCCGTTCTAAGAGTTTTACTCTAGATTGAAGCCCATGAGCAATAAAATAAAGAATATGACTTAGTCCTTGTAGTTTTGTTTAGACAAAGTGTTGAACTTTGTGTCCATTTCCTTAAGCTTGATGATGAAGTTCAAACCTTAAGATTTCTTTTGAAGTCTAGGTGCTAAGAACTCTAAAGCTTGCCTTATGATACATAATGGGTTGAGGTTTATGTTCCTCTAAAAGTCTTGTAAGAGCTCTAGTTAAGATAAAAATAATTTGCATTCATGTTTAAATTTATGTCTTGCATCTCATGTTTATTTTGATGCCATCACTAATTTCACAAGAGTAAATGAATGAACTTGCATTACCATATTTAAATTCCCAAGCTTGCATTTCATGTTTATATTTCAAGTCATCACTTAATCCTTAAAGATAATAATGAAGTTGCATCTCATATTTATTTTATGCTCTCACTTTACTTTCTAATGAAGAGTAAAATAAAGTGCATAGCATGTTTAAGATTATGTTATCACCTAAATATTCTAGAGCTCAAAGACTTGCCCTAAGTATCCTAAAAAGGGAACTCTAGTCAAAAGAAATGGATGAGTTTTAGTATGATTTCAATAATGGTTTGTTTTTGTGAAAAGCATGAATGATTTAGGAAAATGTTGGAAAACTGTTTTATGAGGTCTCAAGGTGTTCAAATAGCTTGGAATGTGTTAAAAAACATGTTTTCTCAAATTCTAGGTTCTGGTAATCGATTACCAGCCATGTAATCGATTACCAGAAGGATTTTCGAAGGACTTTTGGTTCTGGTAATCGATTACCAGAGGCAATGTAATCGATTACCGGCTGTTCTTCATGCCCAGAACCTGCTGGAACCCTGTAATCGATTACTGATAGTGTAATCGATTACTCTTATGTTCTTTATTTTTCCGAAATGATTTAACCCTAAGTAATCGATTACCATTGTATGTAATCGATTACCAGTTTTGAACCCAGAATGAATTAGCTCCTGGTAATCGATTACTAGGAACATGTAATCGATTACCAGAACACCTTTTGTTCCTGAAAATGTCCCAAAAGAAAACTAGCAACTTATATGCATTTCAACTCAAGAGATTATGTGATTTTATGGGCTTATGATTTTCTGCCCTCTATGTTTGGCTACTGTATAAATGCTGTTCTAAAGTGTTAAAATGTGTAAAATTATGTTTGAGTGAAGCAAGGATCGATTTAGAAAAGTTAGAAAAGAGTAAGTAACTTGAAAGGGATTAGAGGTGAGAATTCTAGAACACCTTAATGCATAGAAATGCAAATCTATTCTAGCATGATTAATTCAAGGATAAATGATTTATAATTAGTAAGACATGTACAAAATCCCTTCATAAATGATTAGGTGTTGATTTCTAAGTTTAAGGTGATGATAAGAGCTTAAAATGGTTTATAACTTAGAGAACATGCCTAAGAATCCCTCATAATTGGTCTAGGAATTGATTATGGAGCCTTAGGCGAAGACGGATCTTAAAAAGGGTTACGAAGGAGATTCTAGAGCCCCTTAAGCATATGATATTTTCTGCCCTTTTATGTGAAGTGCTGTTGGAAGTTTAGTGAGTTCAAATCTTAGAGAAAAAGTTTGAGTGTTAAACCTCTTGAGGGTAATAAAGATGCAAATACAAGTTTAAGGCCCGTAAGGGTCAAAGCATAAGATACTATGAGATAGGTGGCCGAGAGAGTATAATTATGATGATGAACCTCGAGCACACTTATGATGATGTGATTATGTTAGTTCCTTTAGCATGAAACTTTATGTGTATGATTGATATGGTGATATGATGAAATGTTGTATTTAAGATGCATAAGGTTTCGAACTATGAATGAAATTAAGGAATATGCTCATGTGAACTAGAAAGTTATTGAATTGAGAAAGTTCCATGAAAATGATGCATGTGACTGAGATTATGTGGCATGACTCAAATTTGAGGAAATTCGGAGAGTAGCTGTTATGCCGCGAATTTCCGTCAAATTTGAGGGACATAAGAAAGTTTTTGAGAAATATGATGTTTAAGTGACATGCCGAGACGTACTTCTCCTCTCCTGAGGAAGGTAAAACCGTGAGGGCATAGACATTAGCTTGCCAAAGCGGACAAAGTGGCTGGTCTTAACCAGTCGATGCGTTTCGAAGAAGGAAAAAGTCCCATGATGGGTGATCCTTAGGCCCCCTACCCGTACTTTGGGAGTCGGGATTATGATGATTATGATGAATATGATTATGTTTATGATTCGCTTATCAAGAGGATAAGTAAGAACTAGTGACGACTAGTTAAGGTATGAGCTCATAGCCTAGTTAAAGGGGTGCGGTTACTATTATGATTGGTGTCACAAGTATGAGAAAAGGAAAGATGTTCAAGAGAAAGTTACATGCCACTTATATGTTGTTTGATATTTGTTTGATTTACTAAATCCTCCATGCATCCATGAACTATTATGTTGCATACATGCATTAAGAATCATTATAAAAGACATGGACCTTGGATAAATATCTTTGTGAAAACCTCATAATGAACCTATGCATGCTTAACCTTTTCATAATAAACCCAAGGTTCCTGGGATGTAAATGATGACACTAGGATAGAGGATTTCCCTCCTGAGATTCTTTAGCAAGATTCTCACCCTCTCTCTATTTCTTTCCGTTACGTCTTCAGACATCGATGGCGTCGTTCGTGATTTTTGTTGACGCACCCGTGTGGGAGCTGCACTACGATCGGATCATCAGCCCTACCACTTCGAGGGTCATTGTGCTATACGCATTTTTGCGTACATGGGACGCCGTTGCCCTTCCAGTCTCCAGCTTCATTCACTCCGACCTCCCCCTTTGGCGACGACATGATTTTTGAGAGGACATGACCCGAGACGAGCAGAACCACCGTGCCCGAACATCGTCCTCAGCTGTGTGTGACCATCCGAGTTCGTATCCCTCATACGTCGCTGTGGGAGGGACCTCCGAGGACTCACGACCTATCTTCGAGGATTCCGCCCCTTCGGTGCCTTTGGCCCGAGAGGGTAGCGAGGAGACAGCCTCCAGAGGCCTATGAGGCGTGTACGTCAGCGAGAGACGTCTTTGCCGAGGTGGTCACGTCGCTCCGCCGATCGCATGCCCACGTCCCCTCTTCGATGGGCCACATCCGAGGAGCTTCGGTAGTTCGTAGGCTACATATCTCCGTCCGAGGATTTGCGTCATTGGAGGTTTTAGAGGAGGGTTGCTTTTGTGGGGAGTATCTTTTGGGGTTGTTTCCATGTATTTGTTATTATGTTTCTTATTATATATTGTTGTACTGCAAGCTCTGCCCACTAGTATGGGTAAGATTTTATGTTTCTTTTATATATTGCAATGGTATTGTACTAAACTATGTTAACTAATGTGATGAGGAATGTTTTCATGATGGATGTGTTCTTTAATGTTTATGTTCTGTATGTTTTATGTATTCTTCCGCTTCACGTTGTATATATGTTATGCACAAAGGCTCGCACTTTGTTTTATATGAATTATTTCAAAAAAAATTTACCTGTATTTTCCGCTAAGTATTTTGTAAATGAATTTAAAGAGAAGTAATAACTAATAATTAATCTTGAATACGTCTTAGGCGTATTGGGTTAAATATTAGGGTGTTACACATTGCAAAAAAAGGAAGGTTTGGTTAGAATGGTTTGTTCTTCCTCCACATGTTTCTCTATTAAAAACCTTTGGAAGATCAAGAGCATTTGGGGCATTGTGGTTTGTTTCAAGAAAGAAAATGATGATGTAGATTTCAATTTAGCTAGCATCTCTAGAATCTTGATGATCTTCATAAATAGAATGTTCATCATTGTGAATCACCAGAGTTAAGGACTGATAAATATGCATTTGAATACATACTTTGTACCCTATTCTTAGTGTCCTAGATCTCTTTCATACTTAATTGTATGCATTTGTTTTATATTTGAGTTTGGACATTAATTTGAGCACTAGTGAAAATTTTTATGCAATTGCACTTCCTGGCATTGTTCCATGTTTTCATCATAATTGGAGTAGTAGATCTCTACGAATTGTGTTCTTTGCCTTTTACGAAAGCTAAGAGGATTATATACAATTTCCATGAATATTATGAAAGTTATATCGAAGGTATAGTTGGTCAAATCAAGCTCAAAGTCAAGAGCAAAGGTGCTAAAATTTCAAATTTAGCATGCTTAAATAATTAGGACATACTTCCTTTAGCATCGTTTGGGAATGCAATCACAAAGAGGCTAGTTGGCAAATCCCACGTTAAAGCCAAACATGTTTAGAACATGCTCAACTGCATGTGTGATGTTTTGATTCTATTGAATATTTTGAACATGATGCCTTTCCTACATTATTTTGTCGAACCCTATGGCCCTCATCGTCAGCATCTTGTCCTCGACAAACAAGATGGACAGGCAGATTGACATTGTCATTTTCGTTTGGTAATGGATTTTTCATTTCATGAACATAAGGTTCATTTGGATTGTCATTCAAAGTTATGGCTTGTGCCACTCGCCCATTTGTCTAGCCAATTGCTCAAATCTTGTGTTATTTGTTTTGATCGATGGGTTAGTATTGTTGCCATCTATTGTGTCAACATATTGATAAGGTTTGGTGACTTTTGTCGATTTGTTGTTGAAACATGGCCATTGAATCGACTATATGTGTTGGAGTAATATTCACGGCCAATCTTAGAACGTGATCGCACGTGAGAAATCCTATTCCCATAGAAGCCTCGTGACCTGCTGACTTTTCTACATGCATGCTCTGTTCATAAAAATCCATTTAAAATAGAAATTCTCTTTTTTACATACCAACCATCTGTTCTTTAAAATCTATAAGTAATCATAGTTAGTTTCTCATAAATCACATTTAAGGTCCATGTATCATAATACAACACATATGATATAAGTTTGCTATGTTACAAAAACAACCATAAAACTAATAGATAATTCATAGGAAACAAAATGCAAAAAATGCTCTATGGCTGGATTCTGCTTGCATATACTGGAGCACTCTTGAACAAGATAAGAATGCTTCACTCAAGTGAAGCTTACTGATAAACACACATTTTGTAAATATTTTTCCTCTTACACTTGGTACTTTTGCATTCTTTTTGAGCTTGACTACTATATTTTTTAGTAGGATTTTGAAACTAACTCTCTGCACTCAATTTTGCATTGTGACTTTAATTCAGTAGCTTTACAAATTTTTGGTTTTGTCACTAACAATCCTCTTTCTTACAGAGTGATTTGTGGATATCTGAAGGGTCACCTTTGAGATGCATTGTGGAGTGGAACTTTGAAGCGTGCACTGAAGAAAGAGAGAGCTGGAATATTGAAGTCTCAGGAGCACAGGGATGAAGGATAGCCTAGGCAGCTTCGTAGCGAGTTTCAATCGCTACATCGAACCTGAGGTCACAACATCATCAAGAATGAAGGCAACTTTGCTGAGCGAACAACTTCACTGGAGTAAGCCTATGGAGTGCCGCTAGAAGAAATGTTGGAATTTAGTCGCTACATGAGTTTACGGGAGTCTGAAAGTTTTAATCTATATTTTTTACCTACTGGGGTCCCTGTTAGCAAATTCTATGATGATGTAATACTTGTAGGCACGAAATCCACGACATTTCTTGCCATTTTGGGAAATAGAACTAGGTTTTAGAGAGTTCTCTTCTCCTCTTCTTTTCTTCTCCTCCTTCAAAGACACTCCTTTACATAGCTTTTGTTATCTTTTTATGCAGATTTCATCTCTGAATCCTTTAATGTGCGTTTGGATGGAGCAATTATATGAGGAAATGTAATTTTTAAAAGGATTTAAAATTCATCATGATAAAATATCCTGTTGGATATTTACTTAGAAGAAATTGCAGAATTCAAGGGATTTTAAAGAGGGTTTTATCTACCTAAAATAGAGGATTTTAATTTTCACCTATAAAGAGAGAATTTTAGAAATCCCTACACGCACAAATATACGCATTTCTCATTTTGGTAAGTCTAACTTTTATTATATTATATTATAATTTCTTTATATTTATGAGATTTTTGTTTAATGTTATTTTTAATTTATTTTATTACATTTTAAATTTTTTAATATTTAGTTTACATTACATGATGTTATATTCACTACAGAAATAACATGTTATTGACGTATTTTACCGATAGATTTTACGTGTTATCGATGGAATTTTGAGTAATAATTATTGACGATTTTGTAAACGGTAATAATGTAGTTAAAGTATTATCGATGGAAAAATTCGCCAAAAAAAGTTACCAACGGAAATTTACAGATATTTTAAAAAATCCGTAACGCTGAAAAATCGCAGAAAATTCATGAAGATGAAACAATTACCGATGGATTTATTTTAGTTATCGAAGGGATTTTTCCACCAGTAATTTTAAAAGTAATTTGTTTATCGACAAAAAAATCCATTAGTAATTTTTTATTTTTTTATTTTCTTAAAATTACCGATGGAAGTTTCCATTAGTAATTTGAATTTTTTATTTTTACTATTTAATTTTTAATTTTTTTTGTGTTTTATAAATCCGTTAGTAGGTAACTTTTTTTAAAAATAATTTTGTCCTGTAATTTGAATGTTCCATGTATTTTTATCAGCTTATATTTTATTTAAAGCTAATTATAAATATGTAAATATATTTAATAATGAAAAATTATTAAAAAATGCTTAATAAATAGAAAACGCAATAAATTTTAGTCAAAATGTAAAATAGATAAAACTCAGAAAGTCTACAAACAAAAATATAAATAGTTCAACATATAATAAAAAGAAAAAATAATAACTTAAATCAGGAGAAGTAGATCATCATCATCATTGTCAGGATCATCACCGTCACCGTCACCACCACCACCACCACCATCATCATCGGTGTTTGGTGGGCAGAGCAAGCCTGCATCTTCTTCCTAAAGACACCATTTCTTTCTTCATCTCTTTCTTAATCTCATCCTCTTCTCCTTCATTTGCTTTCTTAATCTTGTCTCCTTCTCCTTCATCTGCTTTCTTATTTATGTCTCCAAGGCCTTTTCCTTGTCCTCCATTTTCTTTTGCATCTCCTGAATTGGCGCGTCTCTTTGCATCCTTCTCTTGCAAATGATGAAGTTCCAATTGAGCCAAGTGAACTTGCTCGCAGACCTCACCATCTTCGATGGTGAACCCAGGACCTGAGATGCCCTAGTGACTATGATTTGGACAAACTACTAGCATAAAATGACCCAATGCCATAGATGCGTTCTTGTAATGACTGCGACTACCTCTTACCATAGTTGGTCCCCATCAATTGGTGGGCACTCTTACCTTTTGCAATTCGCCTCTCGCTGGGTCATAGCCTCCTGATAGCGTTGCTCATAGGCATGCTATAAGAAAATAAAATTAATTAAATATCTAGCAAATATATGAAGTAATAAATTAAATATATATACAAACAATAAGTGCTCAGAACATATATACCCAAACATTCTCTAAGCGAGTATAGACCCATGTCTTGTCTGCCTTGCACGTGTAAGTTTTTTCTGAACAATTCACTTTGTGTGGGTCACCTTTTTACCCCATTAGCCTGCATTTTGAGTGAAAATTGACGACATTAGTAATTGAAAATATAAATTTAATAAGAGGAATAAAAAATGTTTAAAATAATGACTAAACCATCTAGCAATGTGTAGACTCGATAGTAGTTGAACCACCACAATGAACAGATCCACCTTTTTGCGATGCTCTGCTTGCCTTAGCCTTAAAAGACTTCTCTTTAAATTTCTCACTTCTCTAGTATTGCCACAAATAGTCCAGGCTAGCTTGATTTATCCACCTAGGGTCTCTGCCGTTCTATGTCGATGTACATGTCTTGCAGCCTATGAGCTACCCTGGATTTGAAGAGCTTAAACATGTAATCTTCATCTTTGGGATGGATGATGAAGTGGCTCTACACATGGAAATAAAAAAAAAAGGTAATTGAAAGCAGTTTATAAAGTAAATCGCACATTTTTATAATAATTATTTTATTTTATCTTTACTAGTAAACCATCGCAACTTCTCATTCTTTTACAGCTTGCCAAATGACTCATCTTTCATAGAGTTTTTGGATGGTGTGTGTCACCTCGTGCATGGCCCGTGTGGCTGGATGCCAATTGCATAGCAAATAGTACAAAACAATGTTATTATATATCAAGAAATTGTTCAAATTATTACAACAAGATTCATGAGTTGAACAATTAAATTACTTACCTATTCTTATCGAGACATACAAGCGTCCGTTGCTCCCTGGACCCATGTCCTGATTGCCTGCCTTAGAGCCACCACTGCCCGCTTTGGCACCTTCTTTTGATTCGTGTATGGGGGTGGGATAGGATTTGCCAGTGGTGAAGGTGAAGGGATGACTCTGATCACATGCTTTGGAGTAGGGACCATGGTAAACTCCAAATGGGCACGGGGTAGTGGCATGGAAGGGCTAGAAGTTGATGTGTGAGTCGTTGTGGTAGATGCTTGAGTGGGAGGGGTGATTGTTGATTATTTGGGACACCCTTACCCTTGCCCTTATTTTTCCCTTTAGGTGCCATATCTGAAAAAGAAACAATAATCTACTAAAAACCAAATAATATGATAATTTAAAATAAAAAGATGTAATAAGTATGAGACTAGTAGATACAAAACATTTAATTTGAAAGTTGAGGATTATCTTCATCATTATCAGTCTCAACATCATCCTCAAACTCATCTTCCTCATCCTCCTCATCATTACCATTGCTTTCATTGTGTTTACTCACTAATTGATCACTAGAAGAGTGAATTATCTTAACCTCACCCGAATTGGAATGTAAACTTGGCAATTTCTTGTATCAACAATTACCTGAGAGAGGACTTGATCATTCACTTGAAAAGCATCGTTAGGTAGTTATTCACCTCAACTTGACCCCTAGGTTTAGTTTTCATGACCATCTTCCAATCCTTTCTACACTTACCAGGGTATGATACATAATATACATGTCTTGCATTCTGAGCAATAATGAAAGAATCATATGCACCGTATCTCTTTGTGTGATTCACCTTGGTAATTTTATATTGGTTGTGTATGCATCTTCCATTAGGATGTCTTGGGTCGTACCAATCACAACTAAACAACACTACCAATTTTTTAGGTCTATTAGCCACATATTCAATCACCCTCCCCACCCTACATCCCTCTGCATAAACCCCACTATTATCTGTTGCTTTTTCTTGGCCCCATTCAAATGTATGAAACTTATATCCATTCATATAATACATTGGCCAACTGTTTGCTTTGTTAGCAGGACCCAAGTCAAACTTTGTAAATAAGAACATGAAACATTATTGTTTTTATCAAACACCTACATGAATAATTGAAATTCAAACATCAACACAAAAGATGACAACTAGAACATGTGTATGGTTTTGGATCAAATAGTTACTATATAGTTAGGTCACATACAAATGATTTGAACCATGCTGGAAATTGTTCAAGGGTGTGTCGTTTATCAACTTGTTCAAAATACCTGAAATTAAATATTGCAGGTAAAATAAGATTTGATTTATATCAGGGCATCAACAATTGAAAGTGATTCATTGATATCACTTATGTTTTAAATGGTTGCACTTCATTACAATTGATTAAGATATGCAAATGCGCAACATATTTCTCTCTATGATAGCCAACGGGATTTGGATTTTCCAGCTGCACGTAGGCTAATTGAATATAGACAAAGTATTTTGAACTAAACTTTCACCTCTATCATCATTTCGGACAACCCTTGTTCGTTTAGATTGAACATGTGGCTCAAAGTAATAGGAACAAAAGAAAGATGTCTCCTTGAGATATATGCCTCACATATGGAACCTTCTACTTGAGCCCTATTTTTCATAGTTTTCTTGAAACTTCCAATGTTTCTTTCAAAGGGATACATCCATTTATATTGAGCCGGCCCACACACCTGTGATTTGTATGCCAAGTGTACGCGCAAGTGTTCCATAGAATCAAAGAAACCGAGAGGAAATATTCTCTAATTTGCACAGAATTATAGGGATGTTTCTCTCTATAATTAGGAGATCTTCAACCCTTAGAGTGGACGAGTATAGGTCTCTAAAATATTGACTTAACTCAGTCAATGGCTTCCAAATAGGGAGAGGTAATTCTCTAAATGCAATAGGAAGTAAGCACTCCATGAATACATGACAATCATGACTCTTCATGTCACAAAATTGTCTTTGTGCAATATTGGCGCATCCACCCAAATTTGAGGCATAACTCAGACATCCTCAACTCCTATATCCACCTATACACAGATTGTTTCTGATAGAGGTTTGTGTGTAACTCGCCTTCGGCTTACACACGGCCATCTGGTAACTTCTATAAACTCAACTCAGGTCTCTTACAATAATCTACCAAATCTTTCCTTGCTTTCACATTGTCCTTAGTCTTATCAGATCTATCATAGTGTTTATGATGTTATCATACACATTTTTTTCCACATACATTACATTAATACGAGGAACTAGATTATCCCCCAATAAGGCAGCTCCCAAAATATACTTTGTTTGGTCCAATTATGATCTAACTTATATCCTAGAAATCATATGGATTTACCCATTTCAGTTATTTTGGAAAGTCTCTAACTCTCTGCCAAACCTGGTTATCGCTTAGCCTTCCAGGAGGCTTATCATGTTCAACCGTCTTCTTTTTAAATGCATCTTTTTTACCCCTAAATTCATGATGAAGGTCCAAAAACCTCAATGACGTCAAACCATGAGTTTTTTCGATCATGTTTCAATGTGAATGCCTTTGTATCCTCCATACAAATTGGACATGCCAATTTTCCTGCGTCATCCAACCTAACAACATTCTATAGGCAGGAAAATCATTGATAGTCCACATCAATGATGCACTCAGCAAGAAATTTTGTTTCGTGGAAATATCATAAGTTTGTATGCCTGAATACCACAACTTTTTGAGCTCATCAATTAATGGTTGGAGGTAAACATCAGTCTTAGCTTTGGAATTATTGGGGCCAGGGATTATACAAGTTAGAAACATATAAAGATCTTTGATGCACATTTCAGAAGGGAGATTGTAAATTGTAACAACCACAAGCTAGTAGGAATAGGGTTTACTAAACTGATTATTAGAGTAAATCCGTTTGCATAAAGCCTCAACCTAACATTCCTAGGATCCAGGAAATCAGGATAAGTTTGGTCAAAGTGTTTCTAGGCTTCACCATGGGAAGGGTGGGTCATGACACCATCATTTCTCTTTTCTCAAAGTGTCATTTCATATAAGGTGCTGAACTCATTGAAGCATACAACCTCTTTAATCTTGGAATTAGGGGCAAATAGTGCATTCTTTTATAGGGAACATCCTTATATCTTCCATTTCTAGATCTTTTTGGTTTGAACTTAGGGCTTTCACAAAATTTGCATTAGATTAGGTATGCATTGTAACACCCTAATATTTAACCCAATATGCCTAGAACGCATTCCAGCTAATTATTAATTATTACTCTTTTGTTCCAATTCTTACTTTAATGCTCTTGAAAAATACTTTAGTAAAAATAGGTAAATTTTTTTGTTTTTTGAGCTTAAATCAAAATACAAGCCACGCATACATACTGAACTACATCTAAACCCTAAACCCTAAACCATAAACAAGTAAGATCATATATATATATATATATATATATATATATATATATCATCAATTAGTTAATCATTCCACTTTGCATACCCATCATATACATAAAGAGAGTTATAACATACCCACCAACACAGGTTGGGCTCAAAATGTCCAGTCATCTCGTATCCATGAATCGAAAGCAAAAGTAAACTATGACTAGGCTACATAAAGGACCTCTCCTCTCATTACTCTTCCTGGGGATGCGCTTAGGATAGATAACCTCTAATAAACAAAAGCAAAAGAAGGCTATCCTCTCTAGTAAACATGCACGGGCACTTCAAAGGTCCAGAACAGCTTCTCCGCCGTCCTGGGAGGGAGGAAGGTAACTAATCCAGCGGGCTAGCTCGTTAGGTGTGGCAAGATAGTGGGCAGGGCGAGCAAAGGCACCTCGAGGGTTGGGTGGCTCCTCCATGGACAGGTGCGATCCCATATCTACCAACCTCCATCATCATTTGAATAGTGGGGGGAACCATCAGAGGAGAGTTGGGTGAGTGAATCCTTGGATGGGTCTGACCAGGGCTCGGGTGGCGAAAAGTGACCATGGCACATAGGGATGTCTTTGGTAGCTGAAGGGCAGGGGAGTGCAACGGATCTCTCCCCACGGACAAGCACATTCAAAGATTGAGGTCATCAAAATAGAGTAGTAGTAGAGAACCTATAGTTGGTAAGTGGGTGTGCTAAGGGGTGCTCTATGAAGACAAAAAGGTGGACATTACATTGACCCACGAAGTGATACGTCTGGTGAGTGGCATGGAAGTGCATCTCCTAGGTGGGAGCATCAACGTAGATCACGAAGGTTACCATCGACCTCTAAAGACGAGATGGAAAGAAAGAATAAGGGATGAGAAACTTATATAAGAATCTCAGGAGGGTTTTTACCTCCTAATATGTGTAATCATCAACGTCCTTAGGAACCTTGGGTTTCATTTATGAAAGTGTTGGCATGTATAAACTTCATTTATTTGGTTCCAAATATTATTAGCCGAGGACCATGTCTTTAAGCATGAGTCTTAATGCATGAATACAGTATACTAAGTCATGGATGCATGTCAATGCCACAAGCAAAATATCATAGAATTATATTAAGTGGGCATAATATAGAGAATGTAAATTCTTTTAGCATGATCTTTCCTCATTGTTCCTTTAGGTGACTTAACTTATTCTTTTTTCCATGGGGCCACCCTAATACTCCCCCCTTTTGAGAGTTCTAGGTTATGAGCTCATACCTAAACTAGTCGTCACTAGTCTACATTTATCCTCTTGATAAGCTAATTCTCGACTCCTAGAGTGTAGGATAGGGGGCATAGGATCACCTCTCATAACCATTAATTACTGGAGTCTAAAGGGTCCTTTTGGATCACATCTCATAACCATTGATTCCTGGAATCTAGAGGATCATTTCCATATGTCTTTTGTCACCTTAAAATTAGCATGTTAATTAGAGATGCAATGTGATCATGTAATCATATTTTATCATAAAACATATCATGTTCATAATTCTCATGGATCATGCATCTTAACTAGTTAATTATAATCTCATCATGCCACAATATCATCATATCATTAATTCACATAAACATGCATCACATCTTTTTGCATATATCAATAAGCATATTATCAATCATCATTTATAGAGTAAACATGCTCCTACCCAGTATGAGTCAAGGACCTAATGTGTATACAATGGATATATATATATATATATATATATATATATATATATATACATATATATATATATATATATATATATATATATATATATATATATACGCATACTAGGGAATCATCATTCACACAATTCAACACATAAGCATATAGAGCCACCAATCCATTTTATCTCGTTTACAACACACTTGTTTGCACATTTGGGTTCTGGTAATTGATTACATGCTGATAATCGATTACCAGAACCAAAAACTGGTTCTACGAAGAACATCATGGTAATCGATTACCAAAACCAAAAACTTGTTCCGGGTATGAAGAACATCCTAGTAATCGATTACATAGGCTGGTAATCGATTGCTAGAACCAAAATCTTTCAAAGAATCATCCTAGTAATCGATTACTAGAATCCCAAATTTTGACAAAACAAGGTTTTAACACAATGCAAGTTGCTCTTTGATCCTAAGTTCATTTTAAAACATTATATAAGCAAGGTTCAAGCCTAAAAAAGAATACAACCAACCATATATCATGACAAAAAACACACCTAATAGCCATGATCAAGATTTCCATTTTAAGATATAAGGGCAAGTCTTTGAGCTCTAGGGATTTAGGTGATGACAAGAACAATAAACATGCTATGAAAACCTCATTTTAGATCTTTATCATTATTAGGTGATGGCTGAAAATTTAAATATGTTATGCAAGACTTGAAATATAAATATAAGGATTCAAGTTCATTTTTAATTCTTCGAAGTTTAGGTGATAACTTGAAATATAAACATGAAATCCAAGGCTTGAGATTTAAATATGGCAATGCAAGTCCATTTCTTTAGTCTTCAAGATTTAAGGTGATGACTTGAAAATAAACATGATATGCAAGGGATTGAAACATAAACATGAGATGTAAGAGCTTCAAATATAAACATGATGCAAGTCCATTTTATATCTTACTAGAGCTCACTTCAAGACTTTAGAGAATCAAACTCTCAACCCCAATCAATCTTAACCAAATGGAAATGAGCTTTAGAGTCTCTTGACACCATGGTTCCAATAACCTCATTTCTTTAGACTTACCATCAAGCTTAAAGGAAAACCAACAAAGACAACAAAAAATAACCCATTTTTCATACCCTTGTGAAACCAAAAATCAAGCCTTGAGCTTTAGAGGTCTAACACATGATGGTTCCATAACCAAACATCAAGAAACCCTCATCATCAAGCTATGGCCTTGAACATCAAAGAAAGAAAATATTTCAAAGGAACCAACCAACATTCCATCTTTATCATTCTTTAAAACTAAAAATGAACCAAACCTTGGGCTCTAGAGGTCAAGCACATGGTAGTTTCACAACCAACATCAAGATCTCTCATCATCAAGCCATGGTTTTTGACCAACAACCAACAAATGAAGCCAAAAATAAGAGAAAAGAAAAAGAAGAGGAACTTGTCCATCAACCTAACATCAAATCCGAAAATGGTGAGAGGAAGATAAAAGAGGAAAACTTTCCATTCATTCCAACATAGAAACCAAAAGCAAAGAAGAAAAAGGAGATAACTCAAAACAAAAATCCTTACTAAAAGCTAGAGTTTGAGTTGAGAGAAATGAGAGGATTTTTAGGAGCAAGACTTGTAACAAAAAAAGGAATAGCAACAAATGAGAGTTCTTTGGAGTGTTTTGGGGTTTTATGAAAATCAAAATATGATGGAAAAAGGGGAGGGAGGCTGTGGCCTTCTTGGCCCTTGGAGGGAAGATTTTTCATCTTTCATTTATGTTAGGACATAGATTTAGAATAGATTTGATTAGGGAATGGGTTAGGAATTGATAATTAGTGTTTAGGTTAGTAACCAAGTGTTTAAGGCCTTTCAAGACATGATTAGGAGTGGTCTTGCATGCTTAATTTGAATTAAACTCCATTAGTTTGAAATTCAAACTCCAACATCTTTCCTTGATTTAGGAAATTGGAGAGAGAAAAATACTATCTGACTTGATATGACATAATGTCTTTGATTTAAGAAAGGAATTTGATTTTCCTTAAACAATCTTAGGTCTTAATTAACTTCAAACAATTATTTAGACTCAAAATTATTAATTAAAATTAATTTATCTTTAGTTAGAGCCTAATATTGCATGTATTACACTAATCATTTAGTTAGGCTCATTTAGCACTAACTAGGGGTAAAAACGTAAAATCACACAAGGACTCCCAGACCACCAGACTTTCCAAATATCATGCAACACATATCGTTATCATTTTTGAACTCTCGGTGATGGCCGAGTTCATCTTTACTTAATCCCACGTTAAATTACCTTAGGGATATTTCGGTAATTTCACATATGGAAAAACCAAGAAATTGAGATTTTCATCTCTAACACATCCATTACAAACATTGGACTAACCCTTTGAGGATAGCCTGGACCGGTCGTCCTCGATTTCTAGTAGAATGACCTCAGGGTATTTGATCATTTTTGCACTCGGGAAAAATTGGGCGTTACATGCATTATCTTTGTAGTGCAACATGCATCCCTTCAAACAACAATCTATTTTTTCTGATTTCAACCCAATTTTTTAAACTAATTTCTTGGCTTGATAGAAATCTTTGGAATAGAACTAGGTTGTGGACAAATCTCACTCATCAATGTTGCCTACGGTTAAACGAATTTTGACTTTGGTTAGCTTCTGATTTATAGCTAACATCCTAACTACTAGAGACAACTTCGAGTGTACATGCCCTTCCTATAGAAGGGCCTTTACAGCCTCCAATATAGAGAAATTTCTAGCCTTTGCATTAGGAGCCTCAATAGAAGTTTCATAATCTGGATGAATTGAGGACCAACTGCATCATAAATCATTTTCTCATATCGTCTAGAATTATCCTCCAATTAATATTTCCAATGACATGCCCACCAATATTAACTTTACTTGAACTACCTCCAACATATGTATTTTCAACACTAGCATGTTCAAAATTTTGTATGGCAACTTCCCATGCATAGTCCAAACCCAATAATCCGCCATAAAACCATCCTTATACAGGTGATACTAATGGTGTCCATATCAAAATATTTCCTACATTTGCACCTAGCACAGGGACATCTAACTTTTTCCTCATTCATAAATTATACGTTCTACAAGCCACCCTTACAAACTGTTCAACTCCCATGTAAACTTTAGGTTTGATTCCCTCTCAACTGGAGTGCACCCTATCATACATCCATAGTCCGTTTTGGAACTCATGGTTCTTGAATGTGTAATTTAACCTAACAAATTCATTTAAAGTTTCCCAAATTAAAATTTTATTTAATTATAAATATCTCTCAACAAAACATCTTCTAAAAGTAAAACTCTTTTAAGCAAAAGTCTATGCTCTTTAACTTAACAAAATTTTGATAGCACTTCCCCTTAAATTTTCCACTCTTTAAATTAAAAAAAAAAATTTGACAGAACCTCCCTGAAACTAAGACATACTAAAAAAATTAATTTCAATATATACATATATCAATTCAGTCAAATAAAATTCACAATAAAATCAAACAAAATTTTAAAGATCTTAAAACCGTTCTGAGCACACCCTTATAACATCACAACATGTATATCCTAATCTCCGCATACACAATCAATCTCCACAGGAAACAATGCAAACAAGTCGGGGAATGACCTCTACGCCTTCACAGTCATGCAATCCCATTTTCCTACAACTTTATCTTAGAAATTATAAGTCTCTATCCTAACAATAAATGTAATTAAATAAGGAGAAAAGGTTATTTATATTACCTTAAAAGACAAGAGAATTATATGCTCCACCAGAAATATTCCAAGGAACTCAACGTCTCGAACAAAAGCAGATCTTGCTAAAGATGGAAAAGAATGATGAGAGTACAAGCTAAACTACTTAAAACAAATCAATAGTTTCATGATTCACATTCGGATTTAATACCAAATTCACTAAGCCAAGCTCATTGTTCTAAAAATGATTCCAATTCAAAAGCTTTGAAATTAAATAAATCCAAACTTGGTTCGACCAAATCCCACAACTAACAGATCCAAACTTCTTGCAACCCAAATTAACAAGAAAATATCAAACCAAACCATATCAACAAATAAACAATCCAAATTTGTTGTAATCAAAATTAACAAACAAAAACAAAGGTAAACCAAATATCAATAAGATAACCTAATTACACTTGAAAAGAAAATACAAATAGTGTAATATGCAAACAGTGTAATATCAACTGGAGAAGAGGAAACTTACCTTCTTCTCTTGCACGCTGGCGATAAGGGTCAGACGAGTCACAGCGGCTCGTGTGGGGTGCTGAGGTGCCGGGTCACCGGGTCTCGCGACATCACACGATCTTGAGGGTGCGCTAGGCCACCTAGGTTTCAGGGTGCGTGGTCGCCAGGAAAACGTTAGGGTCGCTTGGGTTCGCGTCGCTTGATGTCGCAGAGGTGCACCTGGTTGCTTGGGTCGCGTAAATTCTGCCAATAATGTTATTTTTCTGTGGGTAATATTATTTTAAAACAAATGTATTTTCATAATTAGTTACTGACAAAAAAATCCATCGTAAAGGCTACGTGCATCTGGCACCATAAGGCACAAAATTTACCAACGGAAAATCCACCAATAATTCTGTCGGTAACTATCTCCAACAATTTTTTTTTGTCACCATTTATTGTAATTTTTGCCAGTAAATTTGTTGAAAATATCGACGAAAAAAATTCTCGATAAAATCCATGGAACAAGCTTGATTCTAGTAGTGATTTATGTATCATTCCATTTTATTTATATAACGATTAAATTTTATTATTCAAATTTAAAATATTTTGTGAATAAAATTTATGATAATTTATGAAATATGAACTCATTGTAATTGATTTTAGATCAGTTGAATTTTGATTATTAATAAAAAAAACTTATTTTTTAAATATACATTATTTTTTTCAAATAAAATATTTTAAAATCAAGGAAGGGATAAAGAAGGAAATGTAATTATCTATCCAAACAAGAAATTTAAAAATTGAATGGAATTTAATTGAAACATTTTAATTTCCTAGCATTTTAAATTCCCTTGTATTTTAGAAATATTCCGTCCAAACACACACTTAATTTTTATCATTCTCTATTTGCTAGCTCAAGGGATCCCAGAGTTAGGGTTGTGTTTGAAAACATTTTTTTATCTTAATGCAAATACTTAGCATTGTTCTCTTTCTCTTTAAGTTTCCTTCTCTTTTCATGTTTATTGATTGATATGCATGTTGAGTGAAGTGCTTCTATATGTATTTGGGCATGATTTGTGAGCATTCATATCTTAGCTTATTGATTGAATGTGTAACATCCCAAATTTTGTCTAGGCTAATTGACTCAATGAACTCGAGCAATTGATTTGCCGACTAGGCGGTTGATCTTGGTCCCATAGTGGGAAAGGTCAACATTGGTGATTTATTATTGATTAATGACATTAGCATAGTTAGAAGACACATAAGAATAAGCAATGATAAGTACTATTAAGACATAAACCCTAAATTAAGCATATTGGACAAGGACAATTTATTTACAAGGTTAAATTCCCTAAGCAATATTAGTAAATTACATTAATCAAATAGATAGTAAGAAATTGATTTGAAAATTAATCTTCCAAAATGAGTAAAAGTAATAGAAATTACACAAACATCATGAAAAATAACAAATAATGTTAAAATAATCAAGCATATCTAGAAAAAGATGCAAAGAATTACAAAAATGTCATTACTTTGTGAAATTATGAAAATACCCTTGCTATGTAAAGGAAATTACCAAACTATCTTTACCTTATTAATAAATGACAAAGACACCCTTATTCTATAAATGGAATTACAAGAATACCATTGCCATTGTCTAATTACAAAAAGACCTTTGTCTTGGTTAAAAAAATTACTATAATACCACTACTTTAATAATTACAAAAATAGGCTTACATGTTTGCATAAAACATGGACTATTTTCTCATCTCAAAATTAGGCCTACATATTTGCATAAAACATGGAGCATTTTCTCATCCCAAAATTTGGCCAACATGCTTGCATAAATCATGCTCCAAGTATTAGTGCTCCAAGTGCTTCATTTTTCTTCTTTTCTTGATCCTCTCACTATAAATACTCTTTAAACTCTCTTCCATTCATTCCATTTTCCAAGCTAAAAAGAGACCTCACCATGCTTTGTAAGAGCTACATCCTCTAACTCTTGTAAAACATATACATTCTTGCTAGTCTTCAAACCTTAGAAACTCCCTAAATGTTATTTCTCTTATTCTTTCTCTACTATTTCTTTTTATGTTCTTCTCTTCACTCTCTAAACTTTATCCAAACACTTAAATTCTAAGCCCAAACTTTCACTAGCCTTCACAAGAGTTACAATCTTTAACTCTAGTGAAAAATATTTTCTTAAGCACTTAAGTTCTAGAGCCAAGATACAAGGAGGGTCATCCACTCCAAGGACTTTTACTCAAGCTCAAGGAATAAGAGAAGACTCTTTTAGACCCTACATAAAAGGTAGGGGTTTCTTCTTTATTTGTTTAAGCATTGTTGGTTTCTAACGTTATCTATGGTTAGAATGCCTCAAGCTTGTGTTATTAACAAAAGTTTTGAATGGTTACTTGTGAAATATATTTTTATAAATCGATGCATTCACTTCTCTGTTATAAATATTTTTATGATGTTTTCATGCTCATATATGGCTTAAAAACATAGTAGATGGTCCTTGTGTTGAAGGAGTAATATCAAACATGAAAATTATAGATGCTGAATTTTTAGCTATTTTTGGCAGTAGCTACTTTGAAATATGTAACTCACATAATATCAAGCTTTAGGCAATAAAACTATTTTTTATACAATAAGACTTAATAAAGAATACTCTCCAAAAAGAATCACTTAAAATAAAGTTCTCTAGCTTAAGATATAAATTTTCAATGCTAAGCTAAAGACTTGAAACTATAAATATGACCTTATAGTAGTAAAATAGGTGTAACTCACACTAAAAAATGTAAATGGACTGATTTTAACTCTGTTGGAAAGCTAAGACACATAGAAACACATCCATATATGGTATGCATAAATCTTTTACCACCAAAATACTAAATGAGAAATAAATGTGCAGTTCAATGTGCTGAGAGAGCTTGGAAAGAGGTACCTTTGCAAAGATACTATGACATAATCATAAAAGTTTTTTTTAATGAAATTACCTTTAATGAAAAGTTTTATGAGTTAGGAATCTAGAAATACCTTTAAGAGACTGAGATATTAAGTATATAGAAAGTTATAAATTTTCATGGAAAAAATGTCAGAATTACAAATAGAATATTAAAGTCTTATAAAGAGAAAGTTTTAAGAATTTAAGTTGCAATAATTTTCAAGAGGAAAATATATATATATATATATATATAAAAGTCATAAGGAAGCTTAAAAAATATATAAAGAATCTCTAATAATATTTTAAAGTGCATTAGCTGAGTTCGGTCCTTGATTTCCTGCATACTGGGTAGGAGCATGTTTACTTTTTGATGAGATATTGATGATAACATACTTATGGATATATGAAAAGAATGTGATGTATACTTATGTGATCAATTGCATTATGATTTATGGCATGTTATCATTATGAATGATTGCTTGAGATGTATGTTTGATATGTTATATGACAGGAAGCAAGTTTGGGAAATTCTATTCCTAGCCATTATGTTGTTGGATTCCCACCAAATTTGTGGACTTAGAAAAATTATGAAATTTTAAGCATGAAATGATGAATGATAAGTTATGATGTTGGTCATGTTTATATGCTCATGTTTGCATCTCTAAATGACATGCTAAGATTAAAGGTGACATAAGACATATGGAAATGATCCTCTAAACTCCAAGAATTAATGGTTATGAAAGCTGATCCAATAAGGGATCCTTCATACTCTAGGAATTAATAGTTATGGGAGGTGACTTAAAGAGGTGATCCTTTAGACTCCATGAACTAATGGTTATGAAAGGTGATCCTATGCCCCCTATCCCGCACTCTTGGAGTCAAGAGTTAGCTTATTGAAAAGATAAGTGTAGACTAGTGATGACTAGCTAGGTATGAGCTCATAACCTAGAACTCTCAAGAGGAAAGTGTATTAAGGTGGCCCCTTAGAAGAGAATAAGAAAGTTAAGTCACCTAAGAGAGTAAAGAGGAAAGATTATATTAAAATGAATTATGTTCCTTATGTTATGATAATTCATTCAAGTCCTGTGGTACGTTGCATAAGCATTGACATTCATTTCATAATATGGTATGATGCATTCATGACATTAAGATTCATGCTAAAAGATACGGGCCTCGGATAATGGTATTTGGAACTTAATAAATGAATCTTATTTACATCCACTATTTTCATAATAAAACTCAAGGTTCCTGAGGATGAAGATGATGACATTTGTTTGGAGGTGAAAGCCCTGCTTAGATTCTTATACAAGCTTTTCATTCTTTCTTTCTTTCTTTTCCATCTCGTCTTTAGAGGGCAATGGTTACGTTTGTGATCTATGTTGATGCTCCCACCTAGGAGATGCATTTCGATCTGCCAACTAATCTTATCATTTTGTGGATCGTCTCGCTCTCCTCCGACCTTGCTCATGTGCTTGGATACCTTTCCACTTTTCGAGAGCATCATTAGTAGGTGTTGATGGTGAACCTCTTAGAGTGCTTGTCCATATCTCGTGGAAAGGATAACCTTCTTTTGATATTTTTGTTAGAGGTTAGCTACTCTAGGCATGTCCCAGTAAGAGTAGTAAGAGAAGATGTTTTAGTAGATTATTTTAGTTTCTATCTATGTACTTTTTATGTTTTTTTCAAATGACAATACCTAGCCTAATCTCTGTTAGTGGGCATGATACCCTTTTAGGAGTTTATTTTAGTGCGTAATGTGGAATGGTTAATACTTATGCTATAATTATATATGATGTGATTATGTTCATGTGATTGTTGTGTTTGTACTTGTTCATGCTGTGACTTGTTTTTCTCCTCTATATGTGCGAGATAGATGATAGGTTTTACTTAGTATGCGCGCTCACGTTTTGTTTTCAAAGTTCAAAAAAGAAAATTACCCATATTTTTACTAAAGTATTTTCAAGAGTTAACAACAAAGACTGGAACAAAAGAGTAAATTCTAATAGTTAACTTAAATGTGTCCTAGGCATATTAGGTTAAATAATAGGGTGTTACAGAATGTATGCTAGTTGATTGATTGATGAGCATTTGGTTAACCAAGAGAATAGAGTTAATTCTTGATTGAGAATTAGGCTATGACGATTGGTATTTAACTTAGTTCATACATTTGGGTGTTGTGATTGTAATTATCTAAGTGTATGTGCTTGATTTTATCCTTTAGTTGATTGATTTTAAGGAGAATTGCTAGTTAACCGTGATTGCAAGGTTAACACATAGCTCCCCACCAAGTGTTTGTTCAATTGTTTATGTTAATGATTAACACTCCCTATCTTGAGAATCCCCTAAGCTAGCTCTTTTATCATTATTAATTTTAATTCACTTCTATTTTAAATTCTTATGCAACAAACCTCCCCAAACTCCAACTAATTAGTTCAGCTTCCTTGTGAGACAACCTAGGTTCCACACCACTATGTCGTTGCTTTATGTAACTCGATTGGGAATCTAGATTCCTTTTAAACTTGTTGTTGACAACGGTTGGCTATCACTTACTAGCTGAACTTACTGATGTTGGGAAAAGAAGGATGTGAGGAATCTACGCAACTATTGTATTTGTAATAGAGGAAAGAGGATAGGGTGAGTTTTTATTCAAAAACTCAATGAACAAGTCCTCACCTAAAACCCTTTCATAGGATACCAAAGAAGCCATGCATAAAATCATAATAACATTAATAATACTCAAAAGTCTTACATAATCAAGTATACATACATACATACATACATGTATATATATATATATATATATATTCAAATCACCATTTTACAAATTTAAAAATAGTTTTCTCAATTTACTTTCATACCTAAAATCATATAAGCTCATAGTGTAGTAGCTCCTAGAGAAACAGTAATATTTGGTCTAAAATATCATAACAATAAAAATGTCTAGTCTAATATTGTCTAGTCTATGGGTTTCTTAAGAACCCAAATCGAGCACCTAACTAGGTCCTATGTTGATCTGAGATTGCCCTCAAGCAACTTGGTGCCAAGGTTAACGATCATTTTTCCAGTTGTTAACTCATTGGCTGTTTCTTTATAGTTACCATCTAAACTAACTAAATAAATCCATCTAAATGTAAAAACCTTTAAAACCTTTTAGTTCTCTAAGAGCTCTGAACCTAGCCAATTCTACAGTTTTACCTTAGCATAATTGTGGCTATGAAATCATGTCCAAGAGATCACCCTGTGTAGATATTGTGATTTCTAAAGTCCACAAAATATGTAGCCGTCAATTTCTTGAATCTTATGCAGATTCAATCTCTAAAACCTTTTGGTCTAATTGTCTAAACCACATTTCAAACCATCAAGCTTTTTACAAAGTAGAAAACTTAATTTCATATGTTAAATAATTGGGTTTAAACCATAGTTCTAATTTTTTTCTCTAACTTCATATCTAGTTACAAAAATAGATCATGTACATAACCCAGTTTAGAATTCACTCTAACATTCATTAAAGTCTCTAATGATTATATATATTATCAATTCTACAAAAAATCAATTTAACAATAATGGTCCCACGAGTTTTATCAAAAATATGTTTCATGCTCTAAAATCATGCTTAAAATATACAACCCAACAGGAAACTTCAAATCCTAATACAATATTTCTTTAAAATCAAGCAATAAATCGTATTTTCAAGAAAATAACTCTAATGCATAATATAGAGATTACAGATGTGAACTCACTCACCTGAGTGGTGAAATATACCATAACTACACTTATAGGCCTTGGGAAGCAGAAATAACACCATTATCTAACATAGAAATAGTAGAACTCTAAATTAACTTCTAGAACCTCCAAATACTCAATAAATCCCTCTCTAACAAGGAAAAAACTTTCTCTCCCTTGAGAAGCATAGAGAACCATCCCTAAACAAGGAAAACTTGAAGGAATTGAAGCAAAGCTGGCAAGATAACATACCTTTAGGCTTTAAGGGTGGAAAATCCAAGTTGAATTTGAGAGAAACATGAGAAAAATGGGGTTTGGAAGGTGAGACATGGAAGAACGAGGTTTCTTCATGTTTGGGGTGTGGAGAGTTAGCTATGAGGTTTGGAAACCCAAAATTTGTTTTTATAAAAATTTTGACATGCAACCCTCAATGAGCACTATAGAGCTCCAAAGAGCATAAATTATGCTATTGTTCTAACTTACTACTCCTTGACGGCATTCTCTAGAGTGGTCTTCCTTAGATCCTTGAGCATTAATTCAAGTGTTGGTATGTATTTGGAGTGGGTTGTCTCAATATTTACTTGTTTACATTTTTAAACTTAAATGAATGTTAACATTAAAACATAAATATAAATAAGAAAATATCCCCATTTGGATTCAAATAAAATATCATAAAAATTAAAATCCCAACCAATCAGAATCCAAATTTTGGATTTTAATTCAAATTCTGGAATTTTTAAGATTTTATAAACTTGTGGACTAAAAATAAAATGTTTAAAGGTTTCATAAAATTTATTAAAAATTGTTCTTTAACTTATTTTCCTTTTGGGAACAATTACCGAGACTTTTGATCCCAAGAATGTGGTTATATTATATAGCCCTCCAAGGATGTGCAGGATTCAGACTTAATGCAATTTCAGGACCAGAACATAGATAAGGGTAACTAGCACCTTTCCTTGTTCAAAAATTCTTTCCACCCTTTTATTTAAAACTACGGTATTACATTCTTCCCCTCAAAAGGATTTGGTCCCCAAATCTAAATTGATGTACCCTGGAAGAACAAGGAGGTAGAATACTTGACCTATATGGGTCTCATGGAGGACTTAACCTCCCAAAACACTCTAAGATGGTACTCTGACTTTGTTAACGACTACTCTGGAGATAGTGTCATCCTAAAGGTGTAACATCCCCTATTGCTTTATGGATTGATGACTATCCCCACAAACCAACACGGTCTTTCAAGTGCTTTGTGCTCATTCACACGCTCCTGGGAACTTCTAAGAGGTTACCCATCCCAAAATTGCCCAAGTCAAGGAGCTTAAACATGGAGTTCTTTATGATGGGCTACCAAAAGAAGATGCATCTTTGTTGGATAGATAGTATCAATCATTAAGATATCCTAATATAGTCCAATACTATACACCTCATGATCCTTTTTTTGTGTGCATCGGTTCACTCATGTACCACTTTGTTCAGAGGTCTTGCCAAGAACTGTCTTTGTCCATGCTTCTTCACGACGATCACTCCTGCCCTCGTCACCGTCACATGCCCACAGCTTCCGCTGGTTCGTCCCAAACTACGCCGTATTAGGAAAGGTGCGACTTTGATACCATAGCATCCCCTGCTACTTATTGATTGATTCCTGTCCCTACAAACTAACATGGGTCTTTCAGTGTGCTTTGTCCTCACTCACACACTTCCTGGAAAATCTCAAGAGGTCACCCATCCTCCAAGCTAAGCACACTTAATTGTAGAGTTCTTTAGTGATGAGCTACTGAAAAAAGATGCATCTTTGTTGACAAAGATATACCAATCAATTCATGTAAGTCATCCTAACTGTATAGTCCCATACTTATACAAAGGATCCTCTCATTCAAGTGTGTAAACGGTTCATTCATGTACCCTTCGCTTAGAGGCCTTGCAAGAGCTACTCCTTGTCCATGCCTTCTTGCACTAGTAATCACTCCTACTTTCATCTTGGCATTACATGGATACAAAGGAGCATCACGGTGAGAGGCAGAAATGACTAATGATAAGGCGAGTGATGCCGATGCTGAAGGCACGGACAAGAGCAGCTCCTGGCAAGGCCTCTAAGCGAAGGGTACATGAATGAATCGTTTACACACCAAAATGAAGGGATCATTAGGCTATAGGTGTGAACTCAGTTAAGATGGCTTATATGAATTGATTGGCACTACCTATGTCAACAAAGATGTATCTTCTTTTGGTAGCCCATCACTAAAGAACTACATAACGTGCTTGACTTGGAGCAATTTTGGGATGGGTGAAACTTGGAAATTTTCCCAAGGACCATGTGAGTGAGAACAAAGCACAAGAAGTGTTGGTTTGTGGGGATAGTCGTCAATCCATAAAGCAACAGGGATGTTACAAATGGTATGAGCTTCCACCTCCCAAGATGGTGTGGTTCGGGACGAACCGCGGAAGCTAGTGGGCATGTAATGCCCGATGGCGAAGGCAGGAGTTAAGGTGAGAAGGCACGAGAGGAGCGGCTCCTAGCAATGCCTCTAAGCTCGGGGTACATGAATGAACTGTTTGCACACCAAAATGAGGGATCCTGAGGTTGTAAAGGTATTGGACTATACAGTTGATGATGTCTTATATGAATTGATTGGTACTACCTATGCCAACAAAGATGCATCTTCTTCGGTAGCCCATCACTAAAGAACTCCAAGTCAGCGTGCTTGGCTTGGAGGATAGATGACCTCTTGGAAAGTTTTTCAGGAAGTGTGTAAGTGAGGAGAAAGCACATGAAAAGAGCATGTTGGTTTGTAGGGGCAAGTCGTCAATCCATAAAGTAGGGGATGTTACAAAAGGCCGTTATTCCGTTCTCCTCCAAGGGCAGCCATTTTTGATTGATAATAAGGGTTCTTAACATGGAACTTTTGCTGGATGACTAATGTCACTCTTGCTCCTACTCTAGTTCTTTCCCTCTTATGTTTGATATCAATTGACACTCTAAGAACTCCTAGTCCTTGGTTTCTGAACTTTTCACTCCCTATACACGTGTCATCTACGAAAATCAAACTAGTCTAGGCATCCACGTAGAAAATGCAAAAGACATACATGATATTCATATGCTTATATCTTTAGCATACATGATACCACTCATCACATGCATTAAACAATAAACCACAGGTAGTATGACTTGTGCTAAGATCTTTGAAATTTTCTACCAGGTTAACATGCATCATTAGTTCTTATGCACCAATTTCTCTACATCAAAACTCCAGTCATTTAATCAAACATAACCCAAGGAAAACAATATGCATCGTATTAACTCATTAAGTTCATTACTTACCTTATCATCCTATTACCAAATTGCATATTAAACATGGCATGTTTTTTTATCTAATCTTGCTCAGGAAATTTCCATACAAGGTTCAGAAAACCACATGTGTTCTTTGCATGGGGTTTCATAAACTCGGCTAAACAAGAATTTGTAAGTCAAAGCTGAAAACTAATCTAAATCACAAAAACTCCTTAAAAAGATAAGCAGTCCCACCTCAATGTATAATCCTTAGGTCAAGTTAAAACATTTACATAAGAGGTGAATTTGCTTAGGAGCACCAAATCACTTAAGTCAAGTCTTTATAGGTAAAACATGGGTGAACACATGTTAGTGTCACAACATCCTGGGCCTAATCGGCATGTGAGAAATCTGTTCTCACGTGATCCTCGTGACTTATTGCTCTATATGCATAGTGACTTATAAAATCATTCAAAATGAAGCTTCTTTTTACATAAAAATCACATGTTCTTCCAATTCAAAATAGTTAAATTACTCAAATGAAACGTCATAGACTATCTCTAAGGTCTAAAGTCATAATACAACATATAACTATAAGCCTCTGTTCCAAAATGTCCATGAATTTAATATAGTTAATTCATTAAACACCAACCAAGAATATACTATCCTAGTATGTAAAATGAAAAATATGATTTGAGGTCTGGATCCTGTATTGTATTGGAGCACTCTAAACAAAACCAATGCTTTACTCAGATGAAGCCCAGTCTGAACTCTATTGTTGCTGGAGGATAGTACCTTAGGAATTCGTAGCAATTCTCATATCTATAATAGAGAAAGAAGGAGAAGGTGAGTTTTTATTCAAAAACTGAGTGAGTGAATCCTTACTGAATATCCCTTCATGGGACATCACAGAAACAATGTATGAAATCATAATAACAATAATAGTAAAAAGCTTTAAAACATATCATACTTATATACATATTATCAAAATCACATCTCTCTATAACACTAGTCAACAGATACTTTAATAAAGAAACAAAAATTTCTATATGATAAAGTTTGGTTATATCTACATTACATATCGCCGTCCAATGTAACAACAAGTTCTCTTATTAGAGTTTTGGTCACATCTAGCATTACGTATCACCGTCCTCAATGTACCAATCAATTCTCTATTTACAAATCTTTTGTCACATCTAGGAGTTATGTATCGTCGCCCCAGTATGTCAATAATTTCTCTATTTCTCTGGCCCTGGGCTACTTGGTACCAAGGTTAACAGATTAACTGCCATTAACATACAACCTGTTTCTCTATAGCTACTCCAACTCAATTAGAAATCTGAATCTTTCTCTGTATCTCATAAAGTCTTCTACCCTAGAATACACAAGATATAGCATATAAAATCAATAGTTCTAAAATTCATATAATCATTACAACTTCTCTAAACATTCATATTCAAAATCCAAGCTCTATGTAAACTCATTTCAACAATAGTGTTAAAACCTTTTAGTTCTCTATGAGCTCTGAATCTATCCAATTCTAACGGTTGGCCTTAGCATAATTGTGTCTATGAATCATGTCCAAGGGATCACCCTTTGTAGACATTGTGATTCCTAAATCCCAGAATATGTAGCTATCAACTATTCTGAATCTCATGAAGATTCATGCTCTAAACCTTTTAATTAATCATCCAAACCATCGTTCAAACTATCAAGTTGTTCATAACAAGAGAACTTAATATCATATTTTCAAAATAGCAAAGTTTTACAATCACAATTCTATTCTTGTCTCTAAACTACATATCTGGTTATAAAACTATATCATATGCATAAACTAATTCCAGAATCCATTGAAATAATCATAAAAGCCTCTAACAATTACATATATCATCAATTCTGCATAAAATTAGTTTAACAAATATGGCCCCATGAGTTTTATCAAAAATATGTTCCATGCCATAAAATCAGCAGTCATAGATGTGAACCCACTCACCTAGAGGGATGGAATAGATAGAATCAACACCAATAGCACATTAGGAAGGATGACATTGGTATCTTTAAGCTTAGAAGATGAAAAATCCAAGTTAAACATAAAGAAATTGGAAGAAAATGGAGTTTCTAGAGTGAGACAAGGTTAGGGGCGGTTCGTATTTGAGAGGGGAGAAGTATTGAGAGTGTTTTGGAACCCAAATGAGGGTTTTTATAACACGTTGACTCTTGGAGGGCTCTCTAGAATAGTCTCTCACTTATTTTTATTTTACTTTCCATTAACTTTAAAACATAAATGTAAATAAGGAAATACCCCTATTTGAATTCAAATAAAATATTAGAAAAACCAAAATCCCAACAAATCAAAATTCAAATTTTGGGTTTTAGTTTAAGTTCGGAATTCTTACGATTTTTACAAACTTGTAGACTAAAAACAAAACGATTAAAGGTTTCATAAAATTCATTAAAAATCAATCTTTAACTTCTTTTTCTCTAGGGAACAATTACCGGACTTTTGTTCCCAAAATAGTTCTATCATATAGCCCTCTAAGGCGTGTAGGGTCTAGACTTAGTAAAATTGTAAAATTCAGACCGAAATGACAAATAAGGGTAACTAGCACCCTTCTTAGTTCGAAAAAATTTTCTAACCTTTTTATTTAAAACTAGGGTATTACAATTAGCCTCTTATACCAAACTTGTTTCATGTATTTTATAAAATTGTTAACAAAACTGGTTTGAGAAATTCTTTTTATTTTAGAATTCTATACAACTTGGTACAAGGCTTTAAGTATTCTTGAAACTCTTTTCAATCATACAAACACAGTCTTCAATTCACAAGTCAAACTCATAAAACATAGAAATTGAAAAGCATTTAAAGAGACTTGATATTAGTAAGCATGATCTTTAAATGCCATAGGGTACCCAAGAAATCATATCGTTCATTGTTTTAAAAGACATAATTAGCCAACATGTTCATGCATTCAACTATACACATATCTCTAGACCGTATGCTTAATAAAAAATGACACACCATCTGTACATCTTCATTAGCTCAAGTTAATAGAATTAGAACAAACTCTTGAAGAATAAATGCAATTTCTATAGCCTTAATTTATACTTAACGCTATCTGTTTACATGCCTATTTCATTTAACAATACCCACTATTGTGAATACCAAGTATGGGGAGAGGTCCTTTTACCTTACACTCGAATATTTTTCAAATAATATGTAATCCTATCATCTCTTCTTTAAAATTCTAAATCATCACAACAAAATCAATTATTCATGCACTGATGAGATTTCTAATAACTTATCCCGTTACCTTTAATCATAGACAATGGAGCACTCATACTTCCAATAATTTTTTTACATCATGTATATAATCCAAAGAAGAACAACAAGCAACAATCAAAATATCAAGGACAACTAATATGCATAGTGATCCAAAACTAACCTAGCAATTCATGTCATGTAGTGTCACAACGCACACTCTAGACTAAACTATCTATCTATGTCATATTATTAACCTAATTCACATAATACTCATATCTTATAATTGCATAGTTCTAATATATATAATACAACAATGAACTCTAATAACATGACATACATGATGATTATGATATCAAGATTACATAAAACAATTTGACATATTAGAATTAATCGCTATTCTTACTAAATGCCTACATGCTCAGTTTATATTCATTCATGGTTTACCTTGGTTCGAGTCACTTGTATAAGGACCAGCGGGGAGCTACATCACTCACCTCTACTAGGTGATGGGGTTGTATTGAGGAGTTTAGTTGCCCCAACCTCTATCTACCTTCCAGAACTACCAGGAAATCCTTTTTCTTATGTCCCCTTTGCCTTCATTCATAACACACGAAGGTACCAAACAAACACAGACCTCCATGATGTCTCCTACATGCCTGACAAACTAGGTGTGACCAACGGGTCCTGGGTTCGGCAAAGGAGGGCACGTAAGAGAAGGCATTGAGGGGTAGCCCCAACCAATAGTGCCTTGTTGGCTCCAGCCTACGTTGGTCATGCTTAACTGTGTCCCGCTGGGGCACTCCTACTCTAAATTGCCCACCTACTACCTCTGCGAAGACTGAGGATGGCCCACTCAGGCACAGATGTAACTAACATTAGCTAACATGGGGCTATTGCAATGACAAGGACGTCAGCGATTTATAGGTGGCATAGCTCACTTGAGAAGAAGCAAAAACGTAGGATAGGAAGCTAGATTAAAAATCCAAGAAACGATAGAGACTCTTACTAGACCTAGACATGACTAACTCTTCCTAAAGGCCTCAAATAACATCACATTAGTGCGAATGGCCGTGATTTCATTCACATAAACTCAATGCCATTTGTGGACACTTGCTCCAGGAACCATCAGGAAACCTAATGCTCTACCACTTTGTCATGGCCCAATTTGAGAACGTGACCTACACGTGACAAATCCTATTCCACGTAAGCCTTGTGACCTCCTGATTATTTCTACATGCATGCTCCTGTCATAAAAATCCATTTAAAATAAAAGTTCTCTTTTCTATATACCAACCACCTCTCTTTAAAAGCCATAAGTAATCATAGCTGGTTTCTCATAAATCACATTTAAGGTTCATGTATCATAATACAACACACATGCTATAGGTTTGCTCTATTACAAAACCTACCATAAAACTAATACAGATAATTCATATGAAACAAAATGCAAAACATGCTCTATGGCTAGGATTTTACCTATATTGTACTAGAGCACTCTAAATAAGATAAGAATGCTTCACTCAAATAAAGCTTACTAGCTGAAGAGGCTGAAGGAACTTGCAGGAGCTTGTATCTGTAATAGAGGAAAGAAGAGAGGAGTCATTTAAAAACTCAGTGAGTGAATCCTTACCTCAAACCCCTTTTATGGGACACCAAAGAAGCCATGCATAAAATCATAATAACATTAAAAATACTCAAAAGTATTACATAATCAAGTATACATACATACATACATACATACATACATACATATATATATATATATGTATATTAAAATCATCATTTTACAAACTCATAGTATAGTAGCTCCTAAAGAAACAGGAATGTCTGGTATGAAATATCATAACAATAAAAATGCCTAATCTATAATGTTGGTTTGTGGGTTTCTTAAAAACCAGAATCGGTCACCTAACTAGGTCCTATGTCTGATCTATGATATTACCCTCAGGCAACTTGACACCAAGGTTAGCGATCGTTTTTCTAGCCATTAACTCACTTGTTGTTTCTCTATAGCTATCATCTAAACTAACTAAATAAATCTATCTAAATTTGAAAACCTTTACAACCTTTTACTTCTCTAGGAGCTCTAAACTATCTGAATTAAAGTCTTACCTTAGTATAATTGTGGCTATAAAATCATGTTCAAGGGATCACCCTATGTAGACGTTGTGATTTCTAAAGCCCATGGAATATGTAGCCATCAACGTTCTAAACCTTATGTAGATTCAAGCTCTAAAACCTTTTGGTCAAATTGTCTAAATCACATTTCAAACTATCAAGCTTTTTACAAAGTAGAAAACTCAATTTCATATTTGAAATAACATGGTTCAAACCATAGTTCTAATACTTTTCTCTAACTTCATATCTAGTTACAAAAATAGATCATGTACATAATCCAGTTCCAAAATTCACTCTAACATTCATTAAAGTCTCTAACGATTACATATATTATCAATTCTACATAATATCAGTTTAACAATAATGGTCCCATGAGTTTTATCAAAAATATGTTTCATGCTCTAAAATCAACAACTCAAAATATACAATCCAATAGTAAACTTCAAATCCGTGTAGTATTTCTCTAAAATCAAGTAATAAATCGTATTTTCAGAAAATAATTCTAATGCACAATATAGAGATTACAATTGAATCTACTCACCTGGAATGGTGGAATATACCAGAACCGCACTTACAAGCATTAGGGAAGTAGAAATAACACCAATATCTAACATAGAAATAGTAGAACTCTAGATTAACTTCTAGAACCTCCAAATACTCAATAAGTCTCTTTCTAACAAGGTAAAAAACTTATCTCCCTTGAGAAGCTTAGAGAACTACCCTTAAACAAGGAAAACTTGAAGGAATTGAAGCAAAGCTAGCAAGATAACATACCTTTAGGCTTGAAGGATGGAGAATCCAAGTTCAATTTGAGAGAAAATGGAGAAAATTGGGGTTTGGAAGGAGAGGGTGGGAGGATGAGTTTCTTCATGTTTGGGTGTGGAGTCATTTGAGGTTTGAAAACCCAAATGGGGTTTTTATAAAAATTTTGACTATTGAGCCCTTGCAACACTCACAGAGATCATAAATTCTCCTTCCCTTCCTCCTCTCCCTCCACTGTGCTCTCAAGAGTTGTCTTTCTTAGATCCTTGAGCAATAATTCAAGTGTTGGTATGTATTTGGGCTGGGTTGTCTCAATACTTATTGACATTTTTAAATTTAAGTTAATATTAACTTTAAAACATAAATATAAATAAGAAAATACTCCCCATTTGGATTCAAATAAAATATCACAAAATTAAAATCCAACAAGTTAGAATCCAAATTTTGGGTTTTAGTTGAAATTCAAAATTTTTTTAAGATATTATAAACTTGTGGACTAAAAACGAAATGTTTATAGGTTTCATAAAATTCATTAAAAATTGTTCTTTAATTTATTTTCCTTTTGGGAATAATTACCAGGACTTTTGATTCCAATAATGTGGTTCTATCATATAGCCCTCCAAGGACGTGTAGGTTTAGACCTAATGAAATTCAAGACCCGAAATAATAGAGAAGGTAACTAGCACCTTTCCTTGTTCAAAAACTTTTTCTACCCTTTTTATTTAAAACTAGGGCATTACAAATAGTCATACTCATGTTTAAAAAATTTTTCTACTCTTTTTATTTAAAACTAGGGTATTACAAATAGTCATACCCATTCTAGGCATATCAATGAAAATTGGACCCGTGTTTGGTTGTCGAGTAGTTGGGTTTGTTGATGAGGATTCCCTTTTCCCATAATTGAAGAGTCCATCAATTAAGGGCCAACAAAACCAAATTGTGGTACATTTGTCAAGAATGGCATGCTAACTCTAAAATAGGATTATATGGATAAATATTATTAAATATGACATTATTTCTAATATTTGGTGGATTTCCCATGTTCAAGGGGTGGAGGGGGTATGTACCTTGGAGGTACATATATCTTAGAAGAAGACCATATGGAGGCCATATCATTGTGACAGACTTATGTAATGCCCAATTTTTTTTGAATACAAATGACTAAAATGCCTCTGTGGTTTTTACCCAGGTTTTAGGTACCGACCGGAGTCCAATGGGTCAACTCAATATTTGAAGGGGATTGTATCTGTGATGCTTGAAATCCGAGGTGAAATCTTTTTCAAACTTTCGGCTCAAAATGATTGAAATACCCTGAGGTCGGAAAGGTAAAGGTGTTTCAAGCCTGAAACTTTTCTAGAAGTTTAATGATGTTTATGAGTGGTTTATGATGGTTAGTCGGGAAAGGTTAGCAGTTTTAGTGCAAAATTACCATTTTGCCCCTAGAATAGTGTATAGTGAGACTAATGACGCAATTAACCAAACCTAAGCAATATTAGGCTTAATTGAAGATTAATTTTTTCGATAATTAATCTAGAGTCAAAATAATTTATGAAGGTTAATTAGAACCTAAGATTTCTTGGTTAAACTCTGATCATATTCTTTGATTCAATATTCCTAGTCATGAAAT
Organism: Dalbergia oliveri; assembly: GCA_030441495.1. Lineage (NCBI taxonomy): Eukaryota > Viridiplantae > Streptophyta > Magnoliopsida > Fabales > Fabaceae > Dalbergia > Dalbergia oliveri. The sequence goes on along the minus strand of JAMLFY010000005.1, from coordinate 9,062,369 downwards.
CTTGAATAGTGATTTCTTCTCCAATTCCTTAAATCAAGGAATTATGTCTATAATTTAATTTGACTAAAGAATGGTTTTTAAATTGTTAATCAAACAAGACCACTCCCTAAATCAAGTCTTGACAACCTTAATTAACCATTACCTCACCTAAACACTTTCTTACAAAGTCCTAATCAAAACCTTAACCAAAGAAACACCTAAACACATCCTTAAACCACAATTACATGAACAAAATCTCTCCCCCTTGGCTAATATTCTGCAAAAATTATGTCCCTAATTGTGTCATATGTTGATTTTGTTTCACTCCAAAACCCATGCCTTAAGCCATACCCAAACCCATACCTCACCATACCTTGCCCATGCTCTCCACCATACCAATCAAAGAGATATTCTTCTCTCTTTCTTCCTCAAAGTGACTGGCCACTCCTTCCTTCTCTAGGCCATCCATGAGCTTTCATTTCTCTATAAATATGCAAGCTTGAAAGCCCTTTGAATCCTTTACACACATTGCAAACTTTGAGCTCTATTCCTCAAATATCAAAGAAGCCCTTTTTCCTTCCTCATTCTCCTAAACACAACCTCTACTCTTCTCTTTTCCTTCTTGGCCGAAAACTTCCTTTTCAAGCTCTAAGGAAGATTTTCTTTCCTTCTCATCTCAAGGGATCAATCCTTCTTTCATCTCATTCAAGACTTCATTAGGTAGAGGTTTATTTTCCAAGTTTTGTTTGCTTTCTTTAAGGAAGAGTTCTAGTTTTCTCTTGGGTTTTCAAGCTTTTCTTTCTCCTCTTTCATTTTGGCCTTGGAGCCTTGTGTTGAGAAAACTTTGGCTTGATGATGAGGTTTCAAGATAATGGTCTTGTGATGCCATGTAAGAAACCTCTAAAGCTTGAAAACTTGGTCTTGGACCATATATGATTTCGGTTTTTTCCTTTCCTTTTCCTTCTCAAGATTTCGATTTTTATTCCTCTCTTTATGCAAAGTTTGATAAAAATGTTAAGTAGATCACTAAAAGTTTTATTAAGAAAATTAATCATATGTTTTCAAAGAGCTCTAAGCTTACCCTTGCCAACCTTAAAGTTGGTCGGCGTTCTAAGAGTTTACTCTATATTGAAGCCCATGAGCAATAAAATAAAGAATATGGGTAGTTCTTTTATGATCACTTTGATAAAGTGTTGATGTTGCTTTCTTAGTCCATTTTCTTGAGCTTGATGATGAAGTTCCCACCAAAGACTTTTTTGAAGACTTGGTGCTAAGAACTCTAAAGCTCACTTCGCATTGTTAAGATACATGTTAGGTTAAGGCGTTAATGTTCCTCTAAAGTCTTGTAAGAGCTCTAGTCAAGATAAAATAAGTTGCATTCATGTTTAAGTTTGTGCCTTGCATACCATGTTTATTTTTTATGCCATCACTAAGCTCTCAAGAATAAATAAATGAACTTGCATTATCATGTTTAAATTTCCAAGCTTGCATTTCATGTTTATATTTCAAGTCATCATTTAATCTTTAAGATAAAATGAGGTTGCATTTCATATTTATTTTATGCTCTCACTTTACTTTATAATGAAGAATAAAACCAAGTGCATAGCATGTTTATATTTATGTTATCACCTAAATACTCTAGAGCTCAAAGACTTGCCCTAGTATCTTCAAATGGAATTTTAACCATGTCAAGTGGATGTGTTTTAGTTTTAATACAATGATGGTTTTGATTTTGTAAAAAGGTGAGGATGTTTTCAAGGAAATGTTAGAAAGATGTTTTATGAGGTCTAAAGGTGTTTTAGAAGCTTAGGATGTGTCAAAAATCATGTTTTCTCAAATTCCAGGTTCTGGTAATCGATTACCAGCTTATGTAATCGAACCAGAGTGGTCATTGAAGGATTTTAGGTCTGGTAATCGATTACTAGACAATGTAATCGATTTAGGCTGTCCTCATGCCCATAATCCGGTTTTTACTCCTGGAATCGATTACCTATTCATGGAATCGATTACCATGATGTTCTTCATTTTCTAGAAACAGTTTTAGCCCTATGTAATTGATTATCATCCTATGTAATCAATTACCTAGTTCTTGAAACCAGAATAAAATGTAATCGATTACCAGATCACCTTTTTTGCTCCTGAAATTGTCCCAAGAGAAAAACTAGCAACTTATATACACTTATAACATGAATTTATGTGATTATGTGTGACATACATTTTTGGGTTCTGCCTTGTTCCCTTGGCCACTGTATTAATTTTGTTTTATAGAGTTAAGATGTGTAAAACTATGTTCGAGTGAAGTAAGAAATGATTTAGGAAAGTTAGAGAAGAATAAGTAACTAGAAATGACTTAAAATGAGAATTCTAGAATGCCTAGACACAAAAATTGTAAATTCTGTTCCAAGCATAATTGAAATTAAGGAATTGAATATAGAGCCTTAGGTGAAGGCAGAACTTATAAAGGGTCAAAGACATAGATTCTAGAACCAGATTCAATTATACTATCCTGTGATTTATGCAATGATGTTTGGAAGAGTTAATGAGCATAAATGTTAGAGAGAATCATAAGAAACGATCCTCTAGGTGTATCATGATCCATAATGGGCATTAGAATAATCAGAGACATAAGATTAACCCGTAAAGGTCAAGGCATAAGACATTGCAAGGTAGGAGACATAATGTGAGTAAGTGACCGAGTGAAGAGTGTGTTTATTGTTATACTGAAGTATTAATGTTATGTGCATAAGATTGTGTGAACTTATGACGTAACTAATGTGATAATATGGCATGCTATGATTAAGATGCACTTGATGAAATGAGAGAATATGTTTGTATGGCTTTGATTGATTGAGATATTGAATGAGATGGTATGAGTTGAATGAGTAATGTGGCATGACTCAAATTTGAGAAATTCGGTGTACAGCCGTTGTGCCTTCGAATTTCCCAAATTTGAGGGACTTAAGAAGTTTTTGAAAGTAAAATTTTAAATGTGACATGCCGAGACGTATTTCTCCTGCTACGAGTGAGAAGAAAGTAAATCCGTGAAGAATATGGACACCAAGCCATACCGAAGCGGACAAAGTCACTTGGCTTAACCAGTTGATGCATTTGAGGGCTACGTACTTCTCCTGCTATGGTGAGGAGAAGGTAAAACTTGAGAGCATCAACATCAGCCTGCCAAAGTGGACAAAGTCATTGTTCTTAACCGTTGATGCATTTCGAGAAGGAAAAAGTCCTATGATGGGTGATTCTTAGGCCCCCTACCCATACTTGGGAGTTGGGATTATTGTGATTATATTATGCTTATTAAGAGGATAAGTAAGAACTAGTGACGACTAGTTGAGGTATGAACTCATAGCCTAGTTTTAGGGTGCAGTTACTATTTTTGATACCTTGATATCACAAGTTTGAGAAACGAGAAAAGATGTGAAGTATCCTGCATGAAAGAGAAAGGTTTTCATGAAGAGTACATGCCACTTATATGATAATGAATTATTGATGACATGTTTTATTGGTTTGTTTGCATAAAGTATTGTCATGCATTCATGTTTCGCTATGCTGCATACATGCATTAAGATTCATTATAAAAGATACGGACCTTGGATAATTGCTTTTATAAAACCAATAATGAACCTTTGCATGTTACACCTTTTCATAATAAACCCAAGGTTCCTGGAGACGTAAGCAATGACATTAGTGTGGGAGGATTCTCCTAGATTTTTAGTAGATTCTCACCCCTTTCTTTTTTCCCGTTACGTCTTTAGGTTCCATGGATCATTCGTGATCTTTGTTGATACACCGATTTGGGAGGTGCACTATGACCCAGAGCATAGTCTTATCATTTTGAGGGGTTCGTTGCCGTTCATATTTTTGCTTACATGGGATACCCATTCGCACATTCGGTTTCCAGCTTTCACTTCACTCTTACCTCACCATTTGGCGATGACCTAATCTTTAAGAGGACCGACCCCATGATCAGTTTCGTCGCCCATCCATCATCCTTAACAGTTAGACTCTGGAGTATGTCCTGCTCATACCACGCACGGGGTAACCTCCAGGACTCTCCTCCTACGTCTACTGAAGGGTCTCTCCTTGGTACCCATGGACGTAGGAAGGGGTAGTGAGGACATGTCACCAGGAACTTGCGAGGTGAGTACGACAACTGAGAGGTGCCGGGTAGGAGGAGGCCATGTTGCCCCTGGGTATGCCCACGCCCCCTCTTCGTTGGGCCACGAGCCAAGGAGCTCAGCAATTCAGTGTGACACCTTTCCCCATCACTTGAGATCAGCATTCTAGGAGGTTTGAAGGAAGGATAGCTATTGTTGGGGTTTGATCTTTTGGGGCTCCCTTGTATTTGATGTTATGTTACTTTCTCTTTATGTTTCATGTACTCCAACCCATTCTTAAGAGGGTATGACTTTATGTTTCCGTTGATGTATCAAACTATGTTATTTAATATATTATGGCATTTGTTTCTATGAATGCATGTGTACCTTATTGCTTTCAGTTATATGTTTTAATCATTTCTGCTTTACGTTTCACTCATAATAGTATACGACGGCTCGCATTTTGGTTTATGTGTTTCAAAAAATTTACCTGTATTTTATGCTAAGTAATTCTACAAATGAGTTTTAAAAAGGAAGTAATAACTAATAATTAATCTTAATACGTCCTAGGCGTATTGGGTTAAATATTAGGGTGTTACAACTTAAACTTATTTGTGGAACATTATCACCAGTCTAACTAACAAGAGTGAAGACATGCTCCAAGGTGTGAGGGGAATTATGTTCTGCCTCATTACGTCCATCCTAAATAAGATAATGCTCTTAACATATTTGACATGATAGTGCCACTACACAGGGCATACGCTTTTGTTTTGTTTGTTTAGACATGTTATTCTTTTCAACAAGTGTGTCCCACTAGACATGCCAATTTGCTCATTGTAAATTTCAACTCTTTATGTTAACAACAAATAATCAACAATTTACTTTGAGCGCAATTCAAAATTTCTTAAACCAGGTTCTCATCGACAAACATAAGAGTTTGGATGGCAAACCTTTGCTTTTCAAGATTTTGATTGAAAGGAAAAGCTACTCTCTTGGGTTCACCAAGTCAAATAATAATGTCAAAGTGTGTGAATGAAATATGGATAGAATGAGTAGTGATTTGTATGTCGCATATAGGATGTCAATGCATAAAGTGTGAAGTATTGAAGAAATGTAAAAGGTAGAATAGCTAACTGGTAGATGTGACAAACTAGACAGACAATACAAAGGAAAATAAAACGAAATCTATGCCTAAGAAAGCAAATGGGTTAAGAACAACTACTCAGAAGACTATGGACTCGTTTCATCATTAAGGTGACTTTGTAAGAGTGAGTGTGTGAGTAAAAATTCAAACCCTTTACAAATGTATAGAACACCTATTTATACACTTCCTAAGATTCTAATATCGTGACTTCTCTTGACTACATCCTTAGATATTGTCCATGTGTCTTCAATGGTTTTCTTCTTTCTTTGTAATATGTTTTCTAAATAAATGGTTATCACTTCATAGCATTTATGCCATGTCTCTTTTAATAACTTGAAATGGCTAGAACTGCTACAAATTTGACAAACATCTGTCTCCTACTAATCATTGGGTGATCTTCTAAAGACCTCCAAAATTTTGTAAGTCCTAAATGGCAAACCTTGACTTCACTTATTGAAGTCTAGCCTCATAATCTTGTCATTAACTTGCACATTTGAGATTCAAGCTTTGTCCCAAATGATGAACTCCAACTTCAATGTGTCAACTTGGGTTTAATTGCATCAACATTGATGTGCACCTCTTGAAAGTCATACTTCACATGTTTCGACCTACTTTGACGTGTTGAATGTCCACTACACACTTTTGTCATCAGGAGCCTACATGCTCTAATAGTCAAACTTTATTCTCGATGGCCTGTCTTTAAAAGGTCAGCATTGTTTGACATTTTGACTTAGTGAAATTTGGTGTCAACATATCTTATAATGAAATCATTCATAAAAAAAGAGAGATTGTTAGGTTTAATATTTTCATAATGGATATTGTTTGATTGTTAATATATTTAAATCTAACTTGATTTGAACAATTATATTAATTTTGATTTGAATAAGTTAATTATTTATTACTTTGATATGTTCACTTCACCTCGTCAAAACTATTTTTGTAAAATATTTTTAAATTATTTGGAGCATTAAAAAGGAAGAGTAATACGATACATCCAAAAAATATGTACAGAATCTTTGACAAAAATCAGGATGATTGTTGGCTAAAATTCATCTAAAATCTAATAATTATGCAACATCATTCTCATATGAAATTCTAGATAAATTTTCGTTGTCTAGTATTTTTCAAAGTAGAAAGAAATCAAGTGTCAACTGTTAATATAAATTGTAACACCTAATAATTAACCCAATACGCCTAGGTCCTATCGATTAATTACTAGACTTTACTTTTTGCTTCAGTTATTTAACCATACTTTGAAAATCTTAATGAAATTAGAGCCATTTTTTTTAAAAAAAAAACATGATTGAAAACGTGAGTCTGGAGCATTAACAATAATTCATAAAGCGACCAATGAGCATATCATGAAAACACATCATATTGGCTCCATCATATGACATCCATAATTACATAACATATAGATATTTTGTTGCCAATAGATTAGGCTAGGTGTAGTCAATCAAACAAAACATAAATAGAATATGGATGGAAGAACATCCATTAAGGTACCTAATAATAATAATACCCAAAGATAGGGATAAATTCGTCACGTGCAAGGTTTAGCGAACGTTTCTTCAAGGATGATAAGCTGGTTCACAAGCTCAAGTGTATCTACCAGGTGGAGCATAATCGAATCACGAACATCACCTTTACTTTCGAAACGATGGAAAGAAAGAAGAAGAAAGGGAGTGAGAAACTTATAAAAGAATCTCAATAGGAATACTCACCTCATATGCATCGTGTCATCATCATCGTCCTAGGAACCTCGGGTTATTATGAAATAGTGAGCATGCTAAGATTCATTTATTAGTTCGGAAATATACTTTACCGAGGTCGTTAGTTTTAATCATGCGTCTTGTAATGCATCATAAATTTAGCATGTCATATTTATAATAAACTTTTCCTTTCATATGTCTCATCAACATATCATAATAACATAGCTACGCATAAGACCACATCATATTCCTCATCATCATATCATAAATACTATGCATAGAAGAACATCATATTTCTCATCATCATCTCATCAATGCTATGCATAGGAGAACATCATAATCACATAATACATTACTTAGTTCCTTAGGTGACTTAAGGTTACTTTTGTAACACCCTAATATTTAACCCCATACGCCTAGGACGTATCAAGACTAATTATTAGTTATTACTTCTCTTTAAATTCATTTATAAAATACTTAGCGAAAATATGGGTAATTTTTTTTTTTTTGAAATGATTTATATAAAACAAAGAGCGAGCCTTTGCGCGTAACATAAACAATGTGAAGCGGAAGAATAAATAAAACATACAGAACATAAGCATTAAAGAACACAACCACCGTAAACATCATTCCTCGTCACATTAGATAACATAGTTTAGTACATCACAATAGAAATATAACAGAAACATAAAGTCTTACCCATACAGTGGGCGGAGCTTAAGTCAATAACATAGAATAAGAAACATGAAGACAAATACATGGAACAACCCCAAAAGATACTCCCAAGCTAAGACTCTCCCTCTCAAGCTATGGACGATGCTCCTACTCATCTCTCTGTGGCACATATCCAATGAACTGGGCAAGCTGGATGCGTGAAGGCGGAAGGATGGGCAGTGTGCCCGCACGGTGAGGGTGCATCTCCCGTCGTGCTAACCTCCAATGCGTCACGTCTCCTGATCCCATTCGATATCCATGGGTACGGATGACGGACCCACCGAGAAAGGATGAGAAGGAGGATCCTCTGTTCGGTCTCCGAACGCCTCGGCGAGGCAGTACTCGGTAACCTGCACCGCTGAAGATGGATCGGGCGCGACGGTTACTCGTCATGGGGTCGCATCCTCTAAAAATCAGGTCGTCGCAAAGGGTGAAGTTCGATTCGAAGCGATAGCCTAGAGGGAAAGCAAAAGGACGTCCCACGTGTGCAAAATGCATATGGCACAATGACCCTCGAAGTGGTAGGCTGATGCTCCTAATCGTAGTGCAGTTCCACACGGGTGCGTCAACAAAAATCACGACGACGCCATCGAATCTTGGAGACGTAACGGAAAAAGAGAGGAGGGTGAGAATTCTTGCTAAAGAATCTCAGTAGGTAAATCCTCTATCCTAGTGTTATCATTTACGTCCCCAGGAACCTTGGGTTTATTATGAAAAGGTTAAGCATGCATAAGTTCATTATGAGGTTTTCACAAAGGTATTTATCCAAGGTCCACGTCTTTTATAATGATTCTTAATGCATGTATGCAACATAATAGTTCATGGATGCATGGCAATACTTTAGGTAAATCAAACAAACATCAAACAACATATAAGTGGCATGTAACTTTTCTCTTGAACATCTTTCCTTTTCTCATACTTGTGGCACCAATCATAATAGTAACCGCACCATTTAAACTAGGCTATGAGCTCATACCTTAACTAGTCGTCACTAGTTCTTACTTATCCTCTTGATAAGCGAATCATAAACATAATCATAATCATCATAATCCCGACTCCCGAGACGGTAGGGGGCCTAAGGATCACCCATCATGGGACTTTTTCCTTCTTCGAAACGCATCGACGGTTAAGACCAACGACTTTGTCCGCTTGGCAGGCTGATATCTATGCCCTCACGGTTTTACCTTTCTCCTAGCAGGAGAAGTACGTCTCGGTGTGTCACCTTAAACATCATATACTTTCATTCTTCGAAACGCATCGCTGTTAACCAGCGTTTGTCCGCTTTGGCAGGCTAAAGCCTATGCCCTCACGGTTTTACCTTCTCCTCTGAGGGAGAAGTACACTGCATATCATCATTAAACATCATTTTCTCAAAAACTTTCTTATGTCCCTCAAATTTGATGAAATTCGGCGGCATAACAGCAACTCTCTGAATTTCCTCAAATTTGAGTCATGCCACATCATCAGTCACATGCATCATTTTCATGGAACTTTCTCATTGCAATAACTTTCTAGTTCACATGAGCATATTTCTCAATTTCATTCATATTTTCGAAACATTATGCATCTCAAACACAACATTTCATCATATCACCATATAAAATTTGGCACATAAAGTTTCATGCTCAAGGAACTAACATAATCACATCATCATAAGTGTGCACGAGGTTCATCACCATAATCATACTCTCTCATCCACCTATCTCATAGTATCTTATGCTTTGACCCTTATGGGTTTTAAACTTGTATTTGCATCATTATTACCCTCAAGGGGTTGGCACTTAAACTTTTTCTAAGATTTGAACCCATCAAAATTTCAATCAGCACTTATCATAAAGGGGAGAAATATTATGCTTATGGGGCTAAAATCTCCATTTGTGACCCTTTTTAAGATCCATCTTCGCCTAAGGCTCCATAATTAATTCCTAGACCAATTATGAGGGATTCCTAGGCATGTTCTCTAAGTTATAAACCACTTTAGATCTCTTATCATCATCTTAAACTTAGAAATTTGCACCTAATCATTTATAAAGGGATCTTGTACATGTCTTACTAATTATTAATCATTTATCCTTGAATTAATTATGCTAGAACTGATTTGCACTTCTTTCCATTAAGGTGTTCTAGAATTCTCATCTCAAATCCCCTTTTTAAATTACTTATTCCTTTCTAACTTTTCTAAATTGATCCTTGCTTCACTCAACATAATTTTACACATTTAACACCTTAGAACAGCATTTATAGTGGCAAGCATAGAACCAAATCATGAACCCATAAGATCACATAATCTCTTGGGTTGAAATGCATATAAGTTACTAGTTTCTCTTGGGATATTTTTTTTGGAAACTAAAGGTGTTCTGGTAATCGATTACATGTTCCTAGTAATCGATTACCAGGAGCTCATTCATTCTAGGTTTAGAAAACAGCGGGTAATCGATTACATACAATGGTAATCGATTACTTAGGGTTAAACTTTTAGGAAAAATAAAGAACATAGGGTAATCGATTACACTATAAGGTAATCGATTACATGGTTTTCAGGTTCTGGGCATGAAAAAGGTGGTAATTACATTACCTCTGGTAATCGATTACAGAACCAAAAGTCCTTCAAAACCTTTCTGTAATTGATTACATGGATGGTAATTGATTACCAGAACCTAAAATTTGAGAAAACATGATTTTGACACATTCCAAACTATGGAAACATCTTGAGACCTCATAAAACATTTTCCAACATTTTCTTGAAATTATCCATGCATTTTACAAAATCGAACCATTATTGAATCATACCAAAACTCATCCATTTCTTTTTTAATGGAGTTTCCTTTTTAGGATACTTGGGCAAGTCTTTGAGCTCTAGAGTATTTAGGTGATGACAAAATCTTAAACATGCCATGCACTTTGTTTTACTCTTCATTAGAAAGTAGAGTGAAAGCATAAAATAAACATGAGATGCTACTTCATTATTATCTTTAAGGATTAAGTGATGACTTAAAATATATACATGAAATGCACGCTTGGAAATTTAAATATGGTAATGCAAGTTCATTCATTTACTCTTGTGAAATTAGTGATAGCATCAAAATAAACATGAGATGCAAGACATAAATTTAAACATGAATGCATCTTGCTTTTATCTTAGCTAGAGCTCTTGCAAGACTTTTAGAGGAACATAAACCTCAACCCATTATGTATCATAAGGCAAGCTTTAGAGTTCTTAACACCTAGACTTCAAGAGAAATCTTAAGGTTTGAACTCATCATCAAGCTTAAGGAAATGGACCCAAAGTTCATCACTTTGTCTAAACAAAACTATAAGAACTAAGTCATATTCTTTATTTTATTGCTCATGGGCTTCAATCTAGAGTAAAACTTTAGAACGGCGACCAACTTTAAGGTTGGCAAGGGTAAGCTTAGAGCTCTTTGAAATCATAAGATTAACTTTCTTAACAAAACTTTTGTGATCTACTAGACATATTTTACAAACTTCGTTCAAATCCAAAGAAGAAAACTGAAATCCTTAAGGGAAAGGAAGAGGAAAACAAAACTTAAGCCAAGAAAAGAAAGGAAATCCAAGCATGTATGGTCCAAGACCAAGTTGTTTCAAGCTTTAGAGGTTTCTCACATGACAACAACAAGTCATTATCTTGAAACCTCATCATCAAGCTCACATTCTTTTTGTAAAAAGGCCTCTTGGGAAAAAGAAAGGGAAGGGAAAGAAGTTTGAAACCAAGAGAAAAACTAGAACTTTCTTGAAGAACACAAACAAAAATCATCAAAATTTAACCCCTACCTTAAGAAGTCTTGAAGAGAGATGTAAGAAAGCTTTATTTTCTTGATGGAAGGAGAAGGAAATCCTCTTGGAGTCTTGAGGAAGAAATCAGCCAAGTTGAGGGAATTTGAGAAGAAATGAGAGAAAGTGTAAGAATGCTTAAACTTGGCAAATGATCAAAGAGCAACCAAGTCTTCAAAGGCTTGGTATTTATAGAAAAAATGAGACATGTTGGCTGATTTGGGAGAGAATGGCTGATGGCTTTTCAAGGTCAAGGGAGGAGGAAAATATCTCTTACAAAAGCATGGGCTTAGGCATGGCAAGCATGGGCAAGGTATGGGCAAAGCATGGCCTAAGGCATGGGCTTGGAGTGCATCAAAAATCAACATGTGGCACCATTTTTAGGGGGAAATTTTGACACATCAGCCAAGGGGGAAGGGATTTTTGTTCATGTAATTGTGGTTTAAGGATGTGTTTAAATGTTTCTTTGATTAGGAGTTTGTAAGCAAGTGTTTAGGTGAAAAATGGTTAATTAAGGTGGTTCAAGACTTGATTAGGAGGGTAATCTTATTAGATTAGTAATTTAAAATAATTCTTTTGGTCAAATGAGGTATGGCTCAATTCCTTAATTTAAGGAATTGGAGAGAGAAACACTATTCAAGATTCCATGACTAGGAATCTTGAATTTAAAGAATACAATTAGAGTTTATCTAAGCAACCTTAGGTTCTAATTAATCTTAATAAATTATTTTGAATCTAGATTAATTATCAAAATAAATTAATCTTCGATTAGAGCCTAATATTGCTTAGGTTTACTTAACTCCGTCATTAGGCTTCCTACACTGTTCTAGGGCAAAATGG
>JAMLFY010000005.1:9009909-9049582 GCA_030441495.1 Dalbergia oliveri | reverse complement strand
AACCACCCCGCTTCGGTGGTACAGGCACCAGAGGTGCCAACCTCCCCTATGAGGAAATTCTGAATTTGTTGCAGGAGCAAGGTATGAGGATGACCAGCTGAGAGCGGAGCTAAAGACGGAGGCGCCATGAAGAGAGGCGCGGAGGGACTACGTGCCGGCCCGAGAAGTGGAAAGACGCTCAAGAGGCGGGATGATAAAATTTTGGAACTCGAGGAAAAGCTATGGGAAGCAGGAGGCACGGATGCAGAGCCCATTCGGAGGCCCCGATGGAGGCCGGGGCATGAAGCGCAGGGGGATTCTACGCCCCGAGTGGGAACGATCGACGTTTTGACCTAGCATGAGTCGAGTTCCGACTTCTTCGTCCGCGGACAATCTAACGGATACGGAGGGAGCGGGAGAACAGCTACGCCCCGCAAGAAGATCTAGACATGCAGACTCCTTCGACGAGGCAATCGTTAAATATCCCGTCCTGTTACTTTCAAACCTCCCAGAGACATAAGACCGTATGACGGGACCACCGATCTCAAGAGCACCTTGACATCTTCCGAACTAGGATGATGCTTGACGAACGGCTGATCCCGTCGAGCAAGGCTTTCCCCCTCACACCGCAAAAATCGGCGCTGACGTGGTTTAACCAATTGCCAACAAGCTCGGTGCATCGCTTCTCGGACCTTAGCTCTCGCTTTTGGCACAATTTACCACCAGTGCGCAAAGTTGAAGTCCGTGACAAGCCTATTCCTTTGAGCTTTCAAATCACCCCCTTCCTGAGTACCTGGAACGATTCAGAGGAGGCCCTCCAGACCAGGATCTAACCACAGGACCCTAGTAACTCTCATCGAGGTCTCAGCGTGGGGACTTTCAACGCTCTCGCTAAGAAGGAGCCCAGAACACTCGAGGAGTTGCAGTCAAGGGCAGAAAAATATATCAACCAGGAGGCCTTGGGTTAGCCGAAGCGCGACTTCGGAGGACGAGTCCACGAGAGAGGAAAGGCCCCAAGAGGAGACGCCCCAAAGGCAGGCCGCTCTTTCCGAGTACACCCCGCTTCGAGTCTCATTAGCACAGCTCTATAAGGAGATCCACACGGAAAACCTGCCAAGTTCCGCTTTGCTCAGAGTCGCTCCTGTAGACAAATCCGTGTATATTGAGACCATCAAGCCCGGCCATAGGACGGAAGATTGCCGAGACCTCAGAACGCCGTGGAAGAATTGATTAGAGCTGGAAAATTAGCCAGGTACATTGCCTCCAGAGAAGTCGAAGAAACGAAGGTTATCTCCTGGTAGGAGGGAACCCGAAGAGCCCGTGACACGGCACCAAACGAGCAAGGCCCCAGAGCACAGGAGAACCTTGCCAAGGGCCAGTGCCTTGTACCATCCACACCATTTCAGGAGGCTTCGCTGGAGGGGAATCTCCAGATCATCCCAAAAAGAGCACTGAAGGAGGTAATGAAAGTTGAAGAAGGAGCCGTGAGCCAAAGGCCTTACACCGTTCACCGATCTCTTCTCGGACGTCGACAACCCCGAGGTCATTCCAGGCCACGACGACCCGATGGTGATATCCGTGCTCACAATGAACACGGAGATAAAAAGGGTATTGGTTGATCAAGGAAGCTCGCGGATATCCTCTTCAGAGACGCCTTCGACAAACTGGACTTGAAGATAAAGACTTGAGAGCCTACCCGATGATCTCGTCGGTTCGGAGGAGACAGAGTCCGACCCTGATGGTTACGTCACTCTGCATACCACAGCGGAACGCCCGAGGGCAAAAACAGTTCCGTGAGCTTCCCGTTATCGAAGACCCAGTTACAACATCATTATGGGAAGGCCGACTATCAACAACCTGGGAGCAATAGTCTCCACAGTACACTTGGTCATGAAATTCCACGGCTCGGAAGGGAAGATCGTCACCATTAGAGGAAGTCAGGAGATGGCAAGGCGCTGATAACGCGAGCCTCGAAGTGCATAAGAAGGATGTGGCCATGGTAGACCTAGAAGTCCGAGTCAGAAGTAGTGAACACCCCGAGCCAGAAGACGAGCTCGAAGAAATCAAAATCGCGAAGAGAGCGAACAAACGACCAGAATAAGCAACATTCTGCCAAAAGAACAAAGGAGCAGTTGACTCAATTCCTTCGAGAGAATAGGGATGTGTTTGCCTGGTCCGCTGCGACATGCTGGAGTGGATCCGATCATGACCCATACATTGTCTGTCTATGCTGGACTACCCCGGTAGCGCAACGAAGGCGGAGAATGGACAGAATAAGGAGCAAGAAGTGGAAAGGCAAGTCCAGGAACTCTTAAAGGCCGGTTTCATCCGGGAGGTGCAGGATCCCACATGGCTATCAAACGTAGTCATGGTCCCTAAGGCGAACGGCAAGCTGCGCATGTGTGTGGACTACACCAATCTAAACAAGGCTTGTCCGAAGGATCTGTACCCACTCCCAGCATAGACGGCCTGTTGATTCAGCTTCAGGATTCAAATTCCTCTCTTTTATGGATGCATATTTGGATACAACCAAATCCCGATGGATCCAAGGACGAAGAGAAGACGGCATTCATGACTCTCGAGCTAACTATTGCTACAAGGTGATGCCCTTTGGGCTAAAGAACGGTTCCACCTACCAACGCCTCATGAATAGTTTTCGGTGACAAGCTGGGCAAACCTTAGAAGTGTATATTGATGACATGTTGGTAAAGTCAATTAGTTCGGAGACGCTCATGGAGGACCTCAAGTACCTTCGCTTGTCTCCTGAAAGCACGGGTTACGGCTCAATCCTTCGAAGTGCGCTTTCGCCGTTAACTGAAAATTCCTAGGGTTCATGCTTACACACCGGGGAGAGGCCAATCCTGTCAAATGCAGAGCAATAAAGAGATGAAAAGCCCATCAACTCGGAAAGAGGTCCAACTAGCAGGGAGACTTACCGCTTTGTCCCGATTCCTTTCCCAGTCGGCCCGAAGCTCGCTCCGCTATTCGAATTGCTAAGGAAAGACAAGAAATTCATATGGACAGAGCAATGTGAAGCCGCATTACAACACTTCAAGCAATACTTGTCCACCCCACCCGTCCACAAGCAAAGGGAGAAGGGCGAAGAGCTTATCCTATACCTATCGGGGAACCAGGCGTTGGTGCTACGTTATATGGGAAAAGGAGGGAAAGCAGGATGTGTATATTCCAGCAAGGCCCTTCATTACGAACTCCTACCAAAAGATCGAGAAGAAGGCCTTTGCCCTGATCCTAACCGCAAGGAGACTTAGGCAATACTTCCAGCACACCCGATCAAGGTTCTGATCGGCCAGCCAATCAGGCAAATCCTCCAAAAGCCGGACCTGGCAGGACGGATGATAGCATGGTCCATTGAGCTTTCGAATTCGACATACGATATGAGCCCGAACAGCCATCAAAGGCCAGGTGCTGGAGATTTCCAATGAGAATGGGCTGACGAGGACGTTTAAAGCAATGGATGGATGGAGGCTCTTCGTGGATGGCTCCTCTAACCAAAGGGAGTGGCGGGAGTCATGTTAGAAAAAGGAGAAGAAAGAATTGAAATGTCAATCAGCTTCGAATTCCCAACCTCCAACAACCAAGCGGAATACGAGGCATTGATAGCAGGACTCAACCTCGCAAAGGAGTTGTCCATCACCCAGCTTGAAGTCTTTACGACTCTCAGATCATGGCATCCCACATCTCTGGAGAATACACCCGAAGGAACCTCGACTCTAGAAGTACCTGAACATGTCCAGGACCTCATCTCGAGTCTCTGACCGTCCAAATCCAACATATACCTCGAGAACGGAATTCTCGAGCGGACATCTGCGAAATTGGCCAGCACCAAACCTGGAGGGAGCAACCGAGTTTAATCATGGAAACATTGAGTGCTCCAACGATAGCGAGAAGCTGGTTGCGCAGTCGAACCTCATCCGGACTGGACAACCGAGATTAAATGCTTCCTAGAACATGGAACCTTGCAGGAAGACCCGCTGGAGCAAGAAAAACCCGCAAAGAGGCTCCGCACTTCACCCTCATTGACGGAGTGTTATACAGGAGAAGTTCCTCTCAACCAATGTTGAAGTGCCTGGGGCCGGAGCAAGGTGATTATGTGCTACGAGAAATCCATGAGGGAGTCGGAGGACAGCACTTAGGCGGCCAAACCCTTGGCCCTGAAAACCTTAGAGCCGGGTATTATTGGCCGACGATGAAGAAGGATGCTATCGAACTCACAAAAAATGTGAGAAGTGCCAAAATATGCGAGGTTTCACATCGCCCCAGCAGAGAGATTGACTTTAGTTACTTCCGCTGGCCATTTGACCAGGTGGGGCCTGGACCTCCTTGGACCCTTCCCGATACCCAGGAATCTCCAGATCTGTTGGGAATTGATTACTTCACAAAATGGATTGAAGCAGAGGCATTGGCCAGATAACCTTAGCCCGATGTCGGAAGTTCGTGTGGAACAACATCTTCACCCGCTACGGAATCCCGAAGATCATTACCGATAATGGGACCCAGTTCACGGATCAGAAATTTAGGCAACTATTGGAGAACTTCAAAGTGACCCACCAGTTTCTCTAGTAGCATCCACAAGCGAAATGGGAGAGAAGCCGCGAACAAAGTCATCCTCCAAGGACTCAAAAAAGGCTAGACCAAGCAAAAGGAGCATGGGCCGATGAACTGGGAAGTGTGCTCTGGGCTTACCGGACTACCCCACACTCGGCCACCCGGAAAACCCCCTTTCGCCTTGCTTACGGCTTCGAGGCCATGATACCAGTGGAGATTGGCAAGCCAACCCTCAGAACTATCCTATACTCCGAAGAGGTCAATCCCTCAAGAAGGAAGGAAGAGCTCGACTTACTTCCGAAGTTCGAGAACACGCGCACATCCGAGAAGCTGGAGCTAAAAGAAGAATATCTCGAGATATAACGTAAGGTAATCCCAAGAGCCTTTGGTCAAGGAGAGCTGGTACTCAGAAGGGGTGACATCGGACCACCAAAACCCGGACAGGGGAAACTCGCGCCCAACTTGGAAGGACCATAGAGGATTGCGAAGTCCCAGAAAAGGTGCGTAT
This sequence comes from Dalbergia oliveri, assembly GCA_030441495.1. Lineage (NCBI taxonomy): Eukaryota > Viridiplantae > Streptophyta > Magnoliopsida > Fabales > Fabaceae > Dalbergia > Dalbergia oliveri. The sequence goes on along the minus strand of JAMLFY010000005.1, from coordinate 9,044,529 downwards.
AAACTCGTCACAATGGAGGGAAAGGAAGTCCCACGGACCTGGAACGTAGTTAATTTGAGAAAATACTATGTGTAGGAACAATGTAATCACATCTACGATTTGTCAAGGTACTCTTTTTCCTCATCCTCAGTTTTGTCCCAATGGGTTTCTCTGGAAAGGTTTTAATGAGGCCTTACGTAGGCCGAATTGGACATATAGCCAATCGGTTCTCAATCAATAAAAGATCTTTTTAGCGAAACCAAACAAATTGTCTCCAAGCAAAATAGCGAGCAAAGTCTCGCACAAGTTCGATGGAACCAACCGATATCCATCCGAACTCATCGCTTCACCGACACGGGCCACTTCCGAACCCCTGTCCTGTTTAAGCAAAACCAAGCAAAGCCTCGCATAAGTTCGACCCCTTACTACCGATATACATACCGCTACCAAAGGGCCAAATCACGAAGGTTGGATGAAGTTAAACCGACATACGTCCGAACTACGTGCTTCACTAACGGGTCACATTCGAAACCTTTTATGCCAAGCGACAAACTTCGCACAAGGACCAAATCTTACCGCTCCCATCTTGGGCATAACACGCAACATATTGAAAATTTAAAAAGGGGATATACAATTGAGCACAAGGAATTCAAAAGCGTAAAAGCATCCATTAATATTCATAATTTTTTACACAAGGTGCCCCTAAGGGATTTACAAAAAAAAAAAAGACAAGTAAAAGAATGGGATTTACATGCTCCCTAGTCCTCCTCTTCTGGATGTCTTCAATACGGCCATCCACAACGTGGCGGAACATTCCAACTTTGGAAAGATCCACTTCGTTGCCAACCAAAACCCGAACCTGGGCCATCACGTTCGCAAATAGATCAGGAAGACTGTCCATGAGCTTTGACCAACTTGGCCCGCTCAGCCTGGACTCAGCAATATGAGCATCAACCTTCGCCTTGTCTCCCTCCAAGGCCTTGTACTTCTCTTCAGTCCTTCAGTTTCCTTTGAAGATCGGAAACCACCTCCTCCAGCCCTTCTCCCTAGCCTCCAGCGATTCCACCTTCTCTTCAAGAGCCGCCACCACTTCTCAAGTCCTACCTTCTTCTAACTCCAAGGTGCCGATCCGCGCTTTAGCACAGGAACTTCTGACAGTTCCTCCTCGTAGCAGCCGATGTAACCAGCCGCTTTCACCAGATCTTCCTTAGCCGGCTAAGCACCTCTTTCCAATCTCGCGGCGAACATGGCGGCGAAATGCGGTATTACAGATGCGGACATAAACTCCTTAAAACGAAAATTTGGAGCGAGAAGAGACAGGCGGAAACCCTCCCCAAGAACGAGAGAAGGAGTAACCTCTGATCCGGAAGAGGTTCCTGACCGTCGGGGAACCATGCCTCGTCGGCTCCTGGGTGCTTCCTTTTCTGCAGGGCCAGAAGGAATGAGGACCCGTGAAGTCGCCTGGAATCCGTTGGGGCAGATGTAGTGGCCCAGTTCGGTTGAGAGCGAAGGAGAGCCAAACTCCTACTTGAAGACATCTCTGCAAAAGGGAGAAAACAAAATCAGTATCAAGAAGAATTTGAAAGTCTAAAAAATTACCAAGTTCTAGAATGGACCTATATATGACTTCGTATCCCAGACACATCAATGACCTTTTTTAGGTTCACATGGTTAGGATGCTTCCCCCAAGCATGTGAAGAACTTGACAAGACGCTTCCTGGGAGTAAGATTCCAGAAGACGATATGTCGAAGAATAGGAGACTGCCAGGAGAGAGGGAATAACGGATTCCCTCGGAAGAAAAGAAAGAACGGAGACTCGCCAGGCTTAGCCCGGATTTTGAAATACTGCGCTTGAACCCATGGTAGGATTCCTCGTATATCTCAAAACATTTCTTGTTTACCAAAGCTCTAGGACACAAGGGCGGCTTTTCATCTTTCCCGCCTAAAGAGAAAAAATACCCGTTGTGATAGGGAATTCCGAAGCTAGAGATCAATTGAAAACCTCGAAGAATGGCCCAGGAGTTCGGATGAAGTTGGAAGGAGCTAGTCATCCTCACAAATAGCGAGACTTCGACTGGAAAAGGGAGATTGACCTTCAAACGAGACATCATGTGTCATACATCCACAACTAATTCCATGTTTCCAGAATTATGGGCTCCCGCATATTCTCTTTCTCATAGAATATTTTATTAGGTCATTAGGAATTCGGAAGATGAAACTCTTTGTAAGAATTTCAAGCATCCTCTCATTCATAACGCTAGAATTCCGACTATCTAAGAAACTGCATCTATAGACTTCGGTTTATGAGTTGGGATCATGATATTGTCCTATATCCTACAAGGGAACCCCACCGAGTGCCTAAGTGAAGGGGGAGAATTTCAAAATTCGTGAGGGAAATAAAAGAAGATGAAACTGAAAGGTGGTTCCCCTACACGGGAAGGCGGCTCCGTCCCAGAGAGGCCATGGGAGTAGGTTTAGACAGAACTATTAGCCAAGATGCTCAGGAAAATAAAAGAAAACCCATACATTAGAGATGGATGATATTGGAAAATATTAAAATATCTTTTAGTATGCATATATGAAGGGCGATGTAGCGGAAAGAAGAACAGGCTAGAGAGATTTATGATTCACACACGGCGGAATGATTTTAGATACACTGAAAGTGAAAGGAAGGAAGAAGAATCTGAAGAGAAGGAAAGCGTGAAATTATAAGGAAGAGAAGGATATATATATAGCGGAGAGGGGCAAAATCGTACGTGACGAATGAGAACGCCTCGGTAATCGCTATAATCGTACACTTGTTTAACGATGGTTTATAAGGGAACGCTTGCTAAACACCACCCTTCCTCCTCCTCCATTCCCACCATCACTTTACCCCCTCCTCCACCATACCCCTCTTTTTCCTCCTGCACGCCGACATCGCCCACCAAGCCAAACTTGCCGAGGAACAGCACCACGCCGCATAAATCCATGTGACTAGGGGGCTCGATGAAGAAAAGAAGCATAGAAAGAGGGAAAAAACAAGTAATCGAATCGAAGCTACCACATGTCTTTCTCTCTAACTGAAGCTTGCAAGAAGCGAAGGCGATGGCAAAAGATCTTCATGCTCTACTCCTTCGCTAACCCTGGATGCCCAGCACAATATCGGACCAAAAGCTATCATCGATACCTTCTCTCTGAAAATGTGAATGGAGCCACCAAGCCAACATTAATTCTTTAAAAATGGCTTAAAATGTCTGTCCCTTCTCTTCCTCCTCTGTTCACCCTACCACTCCGAGCAACCAAACCAGATTCCACCATAGCAACCTGAAAGATGGCCTTAGATTGGAGCTCATAGATTTTATTCATTTCTCAAAGGTTTAGTCCTACCCATAGCAAACGATTTGATTTTTTTCTTCCTTCTCATCCACTTTGGGTGCCAGTTGAACCCTTGAAACACACGCCCTTGAGAAGAGCTCCTGGAGGAGTCTTCTGGGAGCTCACCATATTCAGTCCCCATTTTGAGTTGGCCTACCAAAAGTAACATTCTTGATTTCTCTACGGTGGCTAAACCAATCCAACATTAATAAAGGAAATAATTTTTTAAAATAGATTAAAAATTGTACATCAAGCAATAATGATGAATATACATTGCTCAACAATTTATCATCAAGTTCTGATGAATGGAAGATAAATGGGGCCATTTCACGATTATGGCCATTTCACGATTATGGTGAGATATGGTCCTTATTGATGAAAATGTTAAATTTTTTTATTATGCATATTTTTATTAATGTATATTATTATATTTGATCCTATTTAATTTTTCCTTTTAGAACAATTGCATACATGCTTCAATAGGGACAAATATCATTCACAAATTTAAGAATACATTGAAAGAAGAAGAAATATATTCCATTGAAATTTATGGTATCAAATAACAAAAATAGATTTATAGTGGAGAAACAACCCTTTCATGTTGTATTTCTATGCTATTGCTTTGGTCAAGAAAATTGACCATGATGACAACATCATTTGCCCCATATTTTTAAGATTGTGAACTTAGAAGACTTGCAATAGAGGTGTGACAAAGCTATCTTAGTAGGTGGCTTAACTATTACATTTTGTATATGTATTATTTTTGCTAAATTTATTGTAATGAACATTTTTAAATTTGTGGAGCCAATAATGTTAACTCATTTAAGTTAGTATTAAAATTTCATGTTATGCATTATTTTTGTTATTTTTTCCTACTCAAATTCTTAGACAGCATCAATATTAAATTATAAAACTTTTTCAAAAATATCTAATAATATACACGTAACTAAGTTTAATAAACCAATCTATCTGAGTATTCAAGAAAAATGAATTATTATGTTTATAGATTATATTCAAAGTTAATATTTTATATATGCTGTATTATTTTTTTTTATAAATATACACAATGTATTATTACACTAGCTAATAAACCCATAACATAAATCTTCTGCTAAATTGGTTACCAATGGTTTACGTTTTATGTCATCAATTTTGTAGGATGAATTAGTGTTCAAATCATTTATAGCATATAATTAAATTTAATTATTATAATCCAATTGGAGGGCCTAGAATAACTAGGCCATTATGAAACCGTTACATATAGTATGAAAGATTTAGTAAAGGAGACCTGAAATTTAGTAATAACTAGACTACTAGCAATCAAATATAAATTCAACCTATAAGTTATAATTTTTTTCTTTGCAATTATATATAGTTGACATATAATTAATCTATTACCTATTATTTCCTCAGCAAATTAAATAGGTAACTAAATTGATAAATTAGAATTAATTAAATTCTAATGTGTTAAGGTCTTACTGGACATAATATATGAAGTTCATATAACTTAAACGATGTTCATCTATAGTACCAATACTCATGTGTTACATCATATAACATCTTGATTATCTAGGAATGAGATTAAGAAACTTTTAAAACATAATAAGCAATTTATTAAATTTAATGATTGGTATTTGAACATTAAAATTGTAACAACCTTCTACTTCCTATTTTTTATCTAATCTAAAAAGGTTTTCATTGAGATTATATATATAATTATGTTTTTAAGTTTTCCTTTTATAATTTTTTTAATTAAATAACCATATTTTAAACAATGCTAAGTTATTATGATGATACTTCTTTCTTTATTAGGGGAAGGCATGAGGAGCTTATCATTTTATTTTACATGAGTTATATTTTATGATTTTAATTAATCAAACATTTATAAAATATTTTTATAAGCCACTAACAGAATACTGAAGCACTCCAAAAGGTTACCACTTACATTAATATTGTAATCATGGGAGATGAATTGACATGAAGGCATTTAAAATATATAAGTGCATTAATTTAAATCAGCATAACTAAAGCTTTATAATGATGAGAGAATGTTATAGCAAAATTTTAATTTTATCAAATTTATAAAAATTCTGTTAGCTTAAATGTGTTGTAGTAGATATTATTAATTTATATTAATTTTGTTAGAATCAATCAGTGTGCGTTTGACTTAGAATTCTTATAGAACCCAATGAATTAATTTATATTGCATTTATTATATAGTGGTATCTTTCCATATGACAGTAGCATTTCAACTATCTTTGTATATTGAGATTAAAGCATTTACAGACTATAAAGGAATCAAATTATTATAAAGTCATTGAACACCTATAATTTTAAATTTAAAATAACTTATTAGTTTTAATTTGAAATTGAAATGTAGTAAATCTTATGTAAAACAATAAAATTATTTAGTATTTCACTCCAACTTACTAACAATGTTTGAGTTACCAAGTAAATGGATTTCAAAATAGTAGAGTTACAAATTTGGCAATAACTTGAATTATATATTGATCATAATTATATTGCTCAGGAAAAAAAATCTGTATTAGGAGTGTGCAATGGAAAAAGAATTTTTATCAGCATATTCGTACCATATGTAATTTATAATCATCACAACAGGTTTCTATAAAAATTAATTTAAAATTTAATCAATAAGAAAAAAAATTAACAAAACCGTGCAATGCACGGGCGTAATTTCTAGTACCGTAGTATAACCTACTTGTTGGCCTATAAGTTGAAGCTAATGACCAAGAAAGATATGAAAATCAGCTTTCAAAGTTAAATACAAAGTTCAACATTATCGTTAATCTTATTGTTATTATTATTGTAACTTCATTTCTCACAACTACTTTGTAAGAATTGATTAGTGCATGTAACTATTGTCATCATCGTAAAACTATGCAGGCAGTTCTGAGGAGAGGGTGGATTCAATAATAAAAATAACTGAAATAATAATAATAAAATTTACAAATTTACAAATTAACTAGTTGTAACTAATTTAAATGTTGAGACAGAAACCAAGAACCGCTTCTCTGATCTCAGACATCGGATCATTGTAGAAAGAGAAAAAGTGCTTAACGCCACTACAACATATAATTGAGATTCGGTAACATTTGAAACATGCTAGTAAAATAATTTAGCAACTATATACTATATATTTTTGTTCTATCAAAGAATTTTAACAATATTTTTGTTGTATATTTGGTGTTGGGGCTAATTTTTAGTTTAGAATAGTATTTTGGATGCGAATGCTAAGTGTGCTAGATCTCTCAATTAAATTGGTTTGCCTTGGATAAGCTTATCGATTCCAAAGATCATACAACTACTTTAAAGAGGAAAATCAATTCTTTGAATGTGAGTTCCCATAATACTTAATGGTATAAGCCTTTGACCAAGATCAACCTTAAACGCGTAACCAAGAATATAAGAAAGTATGAATGTAATTAGTAGAATTCTATTGATACTTGAAGAAGTGTTACAACAAGAACTCCCAATTACAGAGGAAGACATCCTCAACACTTATAAGCTAAAACTATGGCAGAGGCTAAAGCTAAAATGAATAAAAAGTGCTAGGATAGTAAAGGCTAAAGGATAACAAGTTTAAAAAAAAAAAGTTAATGATGATTAATTCAAATTAATCTTGATTACACCAAATTAATCCTACTTTGACCTTTTTTTTCACACAAACACTCCATCTCATTTCCTCTCAACCTTTCATCCACCTCCACCACCTTCCTCCACCTTCCTCCACCATCTTCAACCTCACAACTCTTTCATTTCTCCACCAAATCCAACAAACAAATGCATTTTCCATACCTCTTACACAAAACAAACCCAAATTCACCATTAGTTTTTTTAAAAAAAGCCTCCTCCCACTTGTTCTTGAGAAGGCCAAATTTGTAGTCAAGGGAAAGGAAGAGCTTTTCCTTCCTTTCTTTGAGAGATTGAACTCAAGGAGCTTGTAACTGCCTGATCTCCAACAAAACCCTCTTTTGGGTAAGGGTTTGAGTTTTTATGAATGTTTATGGTTGAAAATTAGCTATTTTGCTCAAAACACTTTATTTCTTTTTAAAATGTTTGAAAAAATCATTTCTTCTCCTTCAAATTTTGGCCTTCACCATTCTATGTAGGTAAAGATTTTTGTTTCAAAACCTAACTCCATAACTTTGTTCTACACTTAAAAAGAGTAACTTTTTTATATTTTATGAAATGTTTGGGTAAACTTTAGTCTTTTTGAGCTATGGACTATTTTTGAGGGTTTATTATGGTGGTAATGTTTATTTCAAATACCATGTTGACATTTAGGATCTACACACAAAAAGGAGCACATTCATGCATATTTCAAAATTTTGCAAAAAGCTTGGATTTTGAGTATATGGGTTTGGCCTAGCAAGGCTGGTGTACACAGGAGAAAATTTTATTTTTAAAACTAACCACATATTTGAAATCAACATGAAAAATGGAGCTTGTACATGTGATTTGGGTATTTTTGTAATTATATAGAATTTTTGGGTTGAAAATGTAATTTTACATAGTTTAGGAGTTTTTATGCAAAACTGAATTTTTAGGGTGTAAAACTTTGAAAATTGGTTCTGAAATAGTAATATATATATATATATATATATATATATATATATATATATATATGGAAGAAAAAAATGAGTTTTGGGGTCATTTTGTAATTTTAGTATAGTTTAGGGGTCAAAATGTAATTTCTCAAAAGTTTGGGGTTTTGTGTAAATTTTGAAATTTCAAGGGCAAGACTATAATTCAATAGAATTAGGATGAAAAATCTATTTTTGAATAAAAAATTAAGTTAGGGGCTATTTTGTAAATTTTGTAAAGTTTGGGACTTTTTAGCAAAAATTAGAAGTCTTAAGATCTTTGCAAATAAATTATTAGAACATATGCTTTAAAGGAGGGCGGCCTTGGTTTTCACACGCACTTGGAGAAGAGGAAAATGTATGTTTATCAAATTACTCATGTCATCAAGTTCAAGCCAATTTATTTGAAAGGATTTTTTACTTGTGATGCTATATATCACTACAAGAAATTTAGTCTGAGGCAATGCTTAAAAAGTGTTGCAAAAACACATAGAAAGTGTTGCATTTGATCAAAGGCAACGTTCTTCTCTCTAAGGCAACACTTTTCTTGGCATTGGCTATATTATTGCTGCCTTTTCTCTAAGGCAATGCTTTTTTGACAAAAGGAAACAATTGATTCAAAAATTGTTGCCTATATAGAAACAAAAGGCAACACTTTTACTGACCATCAAAGACAATGCTTTGGCAAACTTTTATGTGTTGCCATTTCTCCCATTTAAAACAATGCTTTCCAAGAATTGCATTTTTTTATTTCTAAAGGCCACTCTTTTAAACCATTGTCTTTTCTCTAGTTAGCGCAACTTGTGGTAAACGTTGGTTGTTTCATTGATTAAAAGCAATGATCTTAAGGCGTTGCCTTTACTTTGATTAAAGGTAATGTTCTTTGCACATAAAAGCATTGCCTTTTTTCATGAATTCAACTTTATTTATTTATGACAAAGCAACCGCTTTTCCTTTTTTTGGGGTTCCAAATTTGATGTTTATTAAAATTATTACCTTTTCTATTAACTAGAAATGACATTATTTTAAACAAAAAATTCACGTTTATTGCAACATTAATTTTTCAATTTCAAATTTATAACTATTCAACTAAATTCATAAATAAAATAAACCACCACTAATATGCAAAAGATAAGTCATTAATATTGACTAATACATAGTTTCTAAATGGAAACAGGTCATCCATTCAAACCAAAGTATAGCCAAATAAATATATATAGTTCACAAAAGCATACTAGTCATAAGAACTTAACAAAAAATAAATCTCCATATATATACCCCAAGTTATCAACTCTCAAACTAACTAAGAACAGTTAATTGAACATAATAATGTAGTTTAAAAGCATGCCATGAAGGAGAAATAGAAAAGAGAGAAAGGGGTTGGTTTTGTTTTTGGATTGTACTTGGCCAGAGGTTAGTGTGAGATAGTAATAGCTAAGCTAAAGAGGGGTGGAAGTGACATGAACGCTGAAGAAGTGTCAGAGTTTCTGTATAAGATCCTAACCGTTGAGTTCAAAGATAGCATATTTGTTGGCACCCCACTTCCATCATTACCACATTGTACATTCAGATTCTTGAACACGTTTTGCACTTCCCCTGCAATTTTTTTTGTTTTTTTGTCATTTGTTATGTTCAAAACACCAAATTCCATACGTTATTATATTGTATTATCCAAATAAAAACAAACAACACAAGATGAAAATGAAGAAAAAGAATAAGAGTTTAGAAAGAAAGGATTTAGGCCCCACAAATATTAAATTCAGAAATTGATGATTTGCATCATCATCCAGACCAAAAATAGCCAATGGATTTCATTCATTCATTCCTCTCCATTGCCTTTCATAAGCAAACAAATAGAAATAGGAACGACATTAAAAATAAAATTAAATGTATGAGGCAATGTATGAGGCTTTGAAAGTGGAAGAAGACCAGTTAAGGCTTTGAACCATCTTTGCCCTTTTTCTCTCTAAAAGGCCAGTTAAGGCTTTGAAACTGGAAATGCCTAGAATTCGATGGCAATGTATAAGGTACACACACACAATAATTAAAACAAAATTAAAAAAAAACTAGAGTTAGTCAACATGAGAAAATGCATGATGCAATAAATAATGATGAATGAGAATGAGTTCATGGGATTTTTGTTCAAACCTTGATAATGACACAAGGATCAAAGAGAAGATGGTGAAGAGAACGACGAAGACCAAGAAGAAGCGAGGTAGTACCATTCATTACAGAGACCTGTGGCCACCTTCATCTTCATCGTCATCATCCTTGTTGTTGGCACTGGATTCCTGGTGGTGGAGCTTCTTCCAAGGGCCGAGAGCGAGGGGAGGACTCATGGGAGCTTCTTCCAAGGGACGTGGAGGGCTAGAATTGTGAAGAAGAAGGGCAAGAGGGGGTTTCTTTTGATTTGGGTGAAGTTAGGGATTGGAGTTTAGGAATTGGGAGTTTGTTAGTGAAAACAAGGGAGAAATGGGGAGAATAGTGAAATATGTTAGAGGATTTTAGAAGAAAATTTAAATTGGTTCCTTTTTATGACTTAATTATTTAGTTTATAGTGCAAAAACCATAATTTTTAGTGGGAAAAATTTTAGGTTGGAGCTAAAAATTTAGGCAACGTTTAAAAAATGTTGTTTAAAAGGCAACACTTGGTAGATGAAGGGGATGTGCAAATAAGCATTGCCTGTTATTAGATGATATGACAACACTTTAAAAACAATTTCTTTTTAGGTTAAGGCAATGCTTTCTGAACGTTGCCCTTAAATTCGTTTACTTAGCCTAACCCAAATGCTACCCTTATAAAAGTGTTGCCTTAAAAAAGTGTTTCCTTAGACCAAAAATGTTGTAGTGTATATATATTAATGACACTTGGCTATCTATTGATGAATTGTGACTATTTATTGTACTTAATTGCAATACTTTACTAGACTGTGACTATTGTGTCTATTGATTTTGAGTAACTATTGTGACGTACTTGACCGTGATTCGTTGGTGATATATGTGATATTAATTGTTATCCTGGATATTGTTGTCTAGATTGGTTGCATGTGCATTCACGTTAAGCATTGTTCATGATCAATCTTGAATAAGTCTCATTAATGGAATATGTTGAGTCAAGTATGCGCGCAATAAGATGTGAATAAGAGAAACCATGAGCTTGGACACTGCCATGGTATACAACATAGTGCATTTGCAGGCCCACTTGTGAAGCAAGGAAACTGAAGCAAGTAAGCATTGTTGGATGTACTAAGTGTCACACCATGGCATGAACCATGGAGAATGTAAGTGTGAATGTCTATAAGACTAAAAGAGAACTACCATCCCCTTATTCTAGGTTCATTACCGATTGAGATTCTGTACGACTGATCACACTTATACATCATAATGATGAATATTATCCATGACTAGTCCAGGTTCAGGATTGATCGAGGTTCAAAGACGGCTGATCCCATTATATATGTTAGGTAAGAGCTCATAGCTTAGGGGTCCCTAAAAGGTTAATGGATAAGTGAAAAGGAACCATGTTTAAAGAAAGTTTGAGGTCTTGTGTCTGCTTAATGATTAAGTTTTCTTCTTTCATACATGCATGTACTTGTACTGGATTATGTTCGTCCCTCTTCATGCTCGCATGTTTGGCCGAAGTGACATGTTTGCTCTTTCCATGCATGCATGCCCTTATGAAATGTATATTATAATGAGAAACTCTTCTCATGCATATGTATATCTAACTTGATGCATTCATGATCAATACCATATTAAAATGAAATCTCCACTTGATAATGACGATTGTGAAAACTATAAAATTGAACTCATTGTGGCATATACACATTTTCTATAATAGACCAAGTGGTTCAGAGATGTACGATGATGATACTATGCATGCTTTACTATTACTAAGATTTGTTAGGATTCTCACCCCTTTTAAATTTCCATGTACATCTCTAGATGAGCGGCATGTGCCGGTAGTTGATGTTTGATCTCATGTACGGATAGGGATAATTATGTTGGAGACATTGTTAGGATTATTAAATATTTACCCTTCTCAAATCTCTTGACATATAACTGTTATTTTGGTTTGGATTACTACATGCTGACCCATGTGGCCGTTTGACATGTTTATCTATTAGGCTTTTATTGCTATGTATTTTAGCTTGTAGTAGACAGTTAGGTTGTCGTGCACTATGGCATTATATATATATATATCTTGTAAGTTGTTGTGCTCTTATGCTAGACTATATATTATATCGAGGTATTTCATGTGATGGGCTTGAGATTGTCTTAGTGTTTAGATGATAATATTATGCTATATGATCATATGTCTATGTTATAATTATGTGTTTTGATGCTGATACTATTTGCGTGCAAAGGATTCTATTTTTGAAAGTCATATTTTTAAAAGAAAATTTTGGACCTATTTTCCGCTAAATATTTTTAAAATTCAAGGTTAAGTTAAAGTCCCAAGAAGTGATCCTTTAACATTAAAACCAAATAAGACTCAAGCGTACTTTGATATACGTTAGGGGATTACAAGTCTCACGTTCAAATACAGAATTAGTGAGAAGTGACTATTGTATCTTAGGGAGTATTAGCCAAAAGACCATCTATATCGAGTAATTGATTCGTGGTGAGGAAATACTCGTAAACTCAATGCTTAGCATGCCTTAACCAATAAACCGATAAGCTACTCTAATTTATTCTTATTATGCTATTTATCTCTAATTCTTTATCTATTCTATTTTAAATTGTGTTATTTACTTGTTATATTTAGCTTTCTAATTTTTGTGACTAATGGTTTATATGATGTCAATTTATTTCTTATCTTATCTAATTTTATTTTTATTATTCTAATTAAATTTTCCAACAAAAATAAGGAGTAATTTTCATGAATAAACTCCATCTGCAACCCTTACCTGAGTTTCTTCTCCTTTATATATTTTACTTAATATCCAATCAATTAAAGTAACTAAATTATATTTAATCACATGTCTAAAATAAATTAACTAACTAAGCATTTTGGTATATCTTTTGATACAGAGCAAAGAAAATAATAAAATGGAAACTGAAACTTTCTGAATGGACTTTAAAAAATAGAAAATATTAGGTAATACAAACGATGACAAGCCTTATATAGGCTCATGAGAGTAATTGACCATTAACTAATAATTTTTAACTATTTAACGCGATAATATATCTAATAGCCCCTACAAGCTGGAGCATGCTTTAGCATCTTCTGCCTAGGATGAATAGTACAATACAATGAAAAATATAATGATAAATGTTGTTAAAGAAACAAGGTGAAAATGTTTAAAGTTGGTGATGGCTGAGGCCCAAAGCACATCTTCTGGCGTCTCCACAGCTCACCGTCACAATCAAATGAAGAATCTAAAGCTGAAGGGAATTGACTCGCCAACATAAACATACGTTAGATAGCTTCTCAGTGTTAAAATCCCAATTTGGGAATAATAATAAATCATCAAACTATATCAACAGCTTAACCAGTAAGAGCAGAGGCTTACATCCATGCTTAACCACTAAAAGTATAAGCAAACAACTTGAAAACTGCTGAACAACCATAGACAGAAGCCAATCATCACACTTAACCATCCATGGCAGAAGCAAAACAATGCTTAACCACCTTAAAATGCAAAAGCTAAAAGAATCAAAAGCAATAACCGCAAAATATCAAAATCTCCACAATCTTTTCTGTTAAGACAAATCAACCAACATGTGATGCGCATAAAGGAACTAAAAAGTTCTGATACCATTGATAAGTCCTCACGGAGTTAAAGTTTTTGCTGACTTTTGGAATTTCTTTATGTAGATTTAGAGTCACTAATCACCATAGTTTATCCTCTTTTCCATGCAATTAGTGCTTCTTCATGAACTAGCATATAGAGAATCTTTAATGCGAATTTATAGAGCTTGTTCGGTGGGTTCACTTGTTCCATCTTTTATTTTCTTTTTCATGTTGATGTTGATCATCTTGTGTAACTGAACTCCCTCTTGTTAGGGTGATTAGCTTACTTCAAGTAATATGAATTGAGTTTATGTTTTATTCTTGATTGATTGTGAATATTACAATTCGTCCCAATTATATTAAGATGCTTGATCACCAATTTAAGAATTTAGGGATTTATGCTTATTGGAGAGAATTTGAATCTAGCTCATGATTGTCATGCCATGAGTTAAATGAAAACTATAGATAGGTAAACATGGCTCATATGGTAATAGAGGACTTGTTCATTTTCATCACACTAATTGAATTTAACAAGCTAAGAGATTAGGTGTTTATTTCTATTGGAGTAGAATTAAATGACCTTGAGAAAGACTCTTATGACTAAAGGATTTCTGCTATTACTTAATCAATCTAGAATGAAACTAAATGAAATTGGTGTCACAAGAAGTAGCTATAAAGGTGAAGTAGATCACCTTAGCAATTCTTTTTATTGAACCAATCTTGTTTCATTGCATCATCTTTATGTTTAGTAAGATTCAATTACGCACTCGTTCATAAAATTTGGATTGTTCAACTTGCATTATTAGTTGAGTGGTACTACAAATATCCATGTGAGTACAACATCCTTTTTCACTTCTATATTAATTGTGTGAATTAGTATACTTGCTGGGTGGCTCTTCCTTAGGTTGAGGTTAGCCACAACAACCATCCACCAAAAAACAGTGTCTACCACATCATAGCATCAATCCATCACAGCAACCACAAATCAAAAGGAACCAAATATGATCCAATAAATGTTTGAATCTTGAAGCAGAAATCAAAGACAAGGTACATAAATAACCAAATCCTGAACCAATTTTGTAAACTCGGAATCACAAACTGGTAAGCCATTTAAGATAAATGATTTCATGTAAAATAGAACATCAATTACAATTTCTTCATATGACCAGCACTTCAAATTTTAGGTTAGATGAATAAAAAATCTGACATCACTAAATCATGAGGATCACAAGTTACTGAGAACTTCGATCGAACAGGTAAGAAATATGAACTAAGAAACATTGAATGGCAAGAAAGCAATCCATGGTATAGTAGAGAAAAGCGTAATCCAAGTTCATTTGAAGAAAACTGCAACCCACAGAAGAAAAAGGTTAAAACATCATATTGTTAAAAATATTTTGAAAAAGTATGTGATTGGTAATGGAATACAAAATTGAAAATGCTATGCTTGCGAAAAATAAAAAATATAGTTGTGCTAATAGGTGGGACGTCACATATACTTTGGCATGTTGCCTAATGATTTCAAGTTTTCATGATATGAGGAATACGATGCTTGATTATGCTACTAAACTGAGATCTATAGAGCTTGACCTCAAAGTTATGCAGGAGTTGACAACTCAAATGACCATATTACATGATCTTTCATTTCAATTAGTTTATTACCCCATGTGATGCATGGGATAATAATAGTAATATATATATATATATATATATATATATATATATATATATATATATATATATATATATAATTTATTTACATGCTTTTAAAAAATTATACTCCACACATATTTGAGCAATAAAAAAAGTTATTGCTTTCCTTTAAATAAATATATTAATTTCTATAATATACAATACAAAATAAATAATTAGAAAAAAATGGAGTGCAACAGTAATTAAATAATTTGTCCATCCATAACATATATATTATGAAACAAAGAAATCATAACTAATAATCATCGTTTGATGATAATAATCTGTAATATCATAAAATCATCCCTTCATGCTATACAAATATCAACATATTTAGATATTAGTTAATCATACATATGATATTATTTTAATACATATAAGATGTAGATAATAACATAATGACTAAATCAAAGTTAAACATATTTGAAAAATAAATGTGCTTCAATATAATTGTTTCATTCATTACAATTTTATGGACAAAAAATAGATACCTTGGATGACATATCAGCTATTCTTATTTCTATAAAACTCAATTTTAATTTATATATATAATTTCAATAAATTATAATTAATTATATTTATTACTGTAATTATTGTAATTGTGATATCAACCAGATTAAAATAATTTATTTTAAATGATAATATAATTTTCAACAATGAATATAGATATTACTATATCTTTTTTAAAAAATCTGATTTATTTTTTTTTCCAAATCCTATTGTAAATACTAAACTTTAAAAAATATCTAATATGGGAAAAATTAGTATACCTGATTTAATAAAAAATCAAGAATAATCAAACCGGAATCAGTTATAATCATTATATTTATTAGTATAATTAGTATATTCCCTACATAAATAAGTTAAAATGACAATTACTCATCAAAATTGAAGTGAAATATTGAAATCAATTATAATTAATTATATTTATTATCATAATTATTACAATTGACTTTACATATAAATATGCTTTTGATATATATATATATATATATATATATATATATATATATTATATATATAAGATAAATAACATGAACGAAGAATAGTAACAAAAAATTATTCAATTTTTATAAATTATAATTAACTGTATTTATTACATAAATAACATATTATCTTTTGGTGCGGTGAGAAATTCACATATTAAAATAAGTAAATATAGCTGATTGAAAAATAACATGTTATATTATCGAAGAAAAGATTTAATGAAAAATTTATGAATAATCATTGGTAATATAATGTAATTAATTATATATTTATTACAATCATTATAAATGACACATTCTTTAAAAAACGACTCAAAAAAAATCTGATATTATTTTTCTATGTCCTATATAAAATATTATTCCTTAAAACAAGTATCTAATTTAAAAGAAAATTAGTATACATGATACCATTATCAAAAAATGTCACATTACTAAATGGAAAGAAAACATCAACCTAATACATAATTACTTCAATCTCTTTTTTTGTCAAAGTTAATTATTTAATTATGTTTAAATCAATTTTAAATCAACCTTATTTTGTTTAATCAATTTTTATTCTATTTGAATTGACTTTGTTTCAATATACAATCAATCAATTCTTTAATTTTTAAATTAATTAAAGATCAATATCCGATCAATTTCAATAAATAAATAGTTTTAATCCATTAAAATTTTCTAATCAGTTTCCTCATTTGATATCGTTTTAATCAAATGAAATATAAAAATGTCTAGAATCAAAATAATATAATTAATGAGTGATTTCATTTTAAAATCAACATAGTGTAAAATATTATAAAGAAATCAGTTTTGAATTTTCGATTTCAAACAGAGATATGATATCCTGATGTTATAACAAAAATGGATATTATATTTTTTATTTTAAAACATGTATAATATTAAAGATTAAGAACCGTGTAAAATAATTAGCAATGTAAATAGATAAACCATTAAAGAATTATTTAAAAATGGACATCTAATGGAATTTTAAATAATATCAATATTAAGAAATTGATATCAAATAATATCAAATGATAAAACTGATAATGAAATTTCTAATCAATCATCAATCAATCAATTAAAATCAATATAGTGTAAAAGATTAAAAAGAAATCTATTTTTTAATTTAAAACAGATATATGATATTCCAATGTTTTAAAAATAGATGTAATATTAAACATTAAGGATCATTTAAAATAATTAGTAATCCAATATAAAATAGATATAATATTCAAGAATAATTTAAAAATTGACATATGACACAATTTTAAATAATATTAATTTTGCAATATAGTAATCTTTAAAAGCCAGTTAAAAGAACACATTGCTAAAGATTAATTTTAATTTTAGATCAATATATTATTTAAAGTTATATATATATATATATATATATATATATATATATATATATACATACAAAATATAAAATAAATAATTATATATATATACATATAATGTAGTGTTAATATTAATATTAGATATAAATATGAATTTATTATGTAATTCATTTAATATTTATGACAGAAAATCATTTAATATTTTATCTATATAGTTATAAATAATAATTAATTAATGAAATTATTGAAAAAATTATTATTAAGATTTGATTAGAAAAAAGTTAGATGTATTTTTTAGGCAAAAAATGAATTCACATGAAAATAACAAGTGAAGTTTTCCTTATCTGGAAAAGTCTCTTTTACAAAATATCAAATATTAACTATATTTATTACAATTATTATAATTGATACACTTTGTAAATAAATAATCAAAATAAAAACTGATCGAATTTTTTCCAATCCTATATAAAATATTATTATTGCGTAAATTTTTTTCATCAATTTACATGTATAATCAATCCCATGAAATTAGAGCGCTCGATATAGATATCAGTAGTGAACCACATGAAATAAAAACTAAACAATCTACATCATTGTAGGAAAAAAAAAGCTTCCCCATCAAAATATTGCATTAAAATTAGAACTTGCCCATCAATCACCAACAATAACCTAAACTCATCAATTAAAAAAAGATGAAATTAATTACTTTCTAAACAACAAAATAAACTTAAAAGAATTCCTTTCTAAGGCACCAACAAAGATAAACTTAAAAAAGAAAGCACTTTAAAATCAAAGCAGCAACAACAAAAATATCTACCACAACTTAAAAAGTTCTTCATGTTATTAGCAACCACAATAAAAGTGCAAGTATCTCATTTTTTCAATGAGCCCAATTTACATAATACCATCCATTCTAAGTCATGATCGCTTGAAATGGGAATAAAGAAAATAAAATAAAAGACATGAAATAATCAAAAGTAAGAAACCGTCACAAATTAGCATAATTACTAAGATAAACAAAATTGGATGACTGGTATAGAGTGCATAAAATAAAGGAGATAAAAGGAAAGACATGAAATAATCTGAAGAAAAGAACATTCCAAACTAAACAGTTATCAAGACCAATAGAATGAGATAACTGATATAGTATCAGGATACCATATATTCTATTGTTTGCTAATATATATATATATATATATATATATATAGCCTACCTTTGAAAGCATTCATGAGGAATATAATTATTTGATTGACAATCATAATTATTTGAACAATAAGAAGTCTAAATTAGAATATTCGATAATAAATCTAATATAATAAATTATAAAAATCAAATTAGATTAATCTAAAATATTTGATTGGAAATTATTTCTAAATAAATGGCTTGGTATAATTGACTTAATTATTGACTTTTCATAGGCTAAAAACTAAATGCATAGCTGAATAACACGTCATCCATTTTCTTCTTTCACAAAATCCGATTTTAGAATTATATATATGATTTGGTGACTAGAGTGAATTTTGAACATTATGTAAATATCTTTCTTGTAATGAAACAACAATAATTTCTAGAAGTGCTATTATTGTTGATGAGTGATGCGATGAATATTTACTAGCTTAAAAAGGAGAAATTAAAGAATCAATTACCTAGAAGTGGTGATAGAGAGTGTTTAATTTCTGATTTTTGGACTGCTTAATCTATTTATCATTTTTATATGACTTTAATTTAACTTCTCATTTTATTGGTGATAATTGGAAATTAGACAGTAAGTTGTTGAACTTTTGTCGTTTGGAATCTCCACGTACTAGTCATGATCTATCAAGAGAGATTCTTGTGTCTTTCAAATACTAGGGAATAGGGGAAAAATAGTGTTTTCCACTACGTTGGATAGTGCATCTTGAAATGATAGCATGCAAAACATCTTAAAAAATAACTTTCTTATCAAATGGTTTGTTATGTAATGGAGAATTCTTTCGCATTAGATGTTGTGCACATTGTAGGTTGAAAATAGTATAAGAAAGGGGTTGAATCATACTTTAATTTCTTTTGTTTTTCTGAAAACTTAAATGAAGTCTATCAAATTTACACTTGAAGGTAGCAGAAATCTTTATTAGTAATGTTTAGAAAGTAATTTTCTGAACCAAGTGAAAACTCAAACTGTTTAAAAGCATTTTTCAGAAATATATAACTATAAATCTCAAATGCAGAATATAAAAGAGATAAGAAGGAGTAGAGATACTGCACAATGATTTTAATACTAGTTTAGCCAACTTTGCCTACATCCAATTTTCAACAACCTGTTGAGTTTTACTAAATCCCTTTCTCAACCTAGAGAAAGAACGAGAGACTTTGTATAGCTTTCTCAAGCTATTCATGTGACCTATAGTTCCAATTTCCTGTGACTTCCAAGTAGTCTTTGACTTTCCTTTCTAAGCTAACCTCACAATGATCACTAACGATTCGGGTACAGTGATTTGGTTTAAAGTTGGTTCTCTCCAACAAATGAACACTCAAGTTTTTCTAATAATGAAGCGTGTGTAATCTGAAAACTTATATGACTTCTTTCTGACAATTCTTCCTAAGAAGATATTATCTAATGAAAACTTGGAAAGAAGATTTTTCAGAAGTTGAAACTCGTTACAAGATGTAATATGCTTTATAGAGGAAAAAAAGGATTCATGTTTTAGCATTCTTAGCAATTATCAAGAAGTCTTGCAAAAGTCTTTTTAAAAGTCTTGAGTTGTAAGTACATGACATCCTTTTATACTTGATCTTCAAATTAGTCTGTTGCCCCATAGATATGCTTTTTGTGTCATAGGAAAAGCCAACTAGAAAAGTAGCTCGGTTGTGTTAAAGCTACCTTTTTGTAGTTGTATAGATCATTCTCAAATATGGTTCTGAACATTTTCTTCTAGAAGCTGGGACGGTTGACCAGGTGAAAAAGTGAGAAGTCACTTCAGCCCTTTTTGGGTGTTGACTTAATTTGAAATTTGAATTTTCCCTTCTTTTCTACAAAGTGTATGGTTTCTAACAAGTAGTGTTTTTTGATGTGTTCTCTCGTCTGATCTTCTTGTTGATGTTCATTTCTTCAATTAAGTTCTGATATGAATCTTCTCATTTAGATTGAAGACTTAATCATGACTTGCTTCAGGAAAGATGGATTTCTTCATTGAGTAGTACTTTCTAAATATGTGAAATATTTTCTGAAAATCTAGACTTTGTTTTTTATCTCAAAAATTCTTTCACGTGTATTCAACATACACATATTCACTCTTAGAACTATTTTCACATCATTAAGGTTTAGAATCTCTTTGAATGAGATTATAATCATATCAAAACATGACATTGCGAAAATAACTCATTGATTTGAACCAATATGTTTACAAGAATGGTCCTGTTAAAATATTTAAACTGTTAGTCCATTCTTCAAAATATTTTAACAAAATTCATTTTGTTGTCATTCAAAACTTTAAGCTATAGAGCTTTCTAAAGGGTTCTGAGACTAGCAATCTCCCTTTTTGATAATTACAAACCAAATTTTATGAAAATCTTTTATAGAATACTTAAAAGACTTTCCAAGGTTGGAACCTTATATCAGAGCTTAAATGATAACTATGCATTAGAGTTTAAAAGAAACTTTGTTCCAAAACTTAAAAGATCTTTTCAAAGAATGATCAATATGACGACATATTCTTTTAGAAAGAACCTAACTTAAGGTTTTTTCATTGATTTTGGTCAAGATACGTAAGATCCTAAATAGCTTGAATCATAAAGTCATTGTTACTTTAGAGTAATCAAGTGAGATCTTAGATATTAAAATGATAATCCTTGTGATATTTATCTTGTGAGAGAACTCAATATTCAGCACAATTTTGTTCAGGATATTTCAGAAAGCTCATCTTTCTTAGAGAATCAATGCAAGATTTTACGTAAATGTAAGCAACATTTTAAAGCTTAAAACTGATAATCCTGAAAGATGCAGGAGTTTTTGAAATATATATGCCAGATTATGAGCATGTGGAACAAAGCATAAAAACTAAATTCTAATATGTGTCAGAGCATACTTGCACATTTTTGTGCACATGTTTATGGCTTTTGAACCATATATTTCAGGTCATACATATTTTTCAAAACATATGAACATATATCAATGTATAATATAAGTATCAGAGAAGCCTAATATACATAATAGAGTAAATAAACATATATATTTCAAAAAAATTAACTTGTATGAGAGCAAAAGAAATTATAATTGTATCAGAAGGAATTAACTTGTATGAGAGTATAGACTAGAATTATAAAAAAAATTTTACCAATAGACACAAAATAATAAAATAAAATGATCCAAAAGTCACAAAAACAAAACAAAATTATGATATGCTTGTGAAAGTGATATGCATGTGAAATAAAGCTCTTCTCTCTAAAGCTCCCTTCATTTACCCCTTGACTTTCGTAGAAAAAAATTTCTTCTTTTTCTTTCTCTCGCTTTTGTCATTAGCAAAAAGGTTGCACATGAGGTCACACCATCACTGGCCTCCTCTTCTAAGCTCACGAAAAAGTTGGAGGAGCAACTCCTCATGTCTTCTTAGTTAGGCTCTGATCTCTGTTCGAATCTTCAATTTGTCTAACCTAATAGCCATATCTGCTGGTTGTGAGTAATAGCTAGACTTCTGAAAGAATAGTTTGAGGCTCAAGTTAAGGTTAGCTTGGGAGGTGTATTATTGTTGTTGTTGGGGTAGCTTTGGAAGGCTCTGGGATGTCTAGAGGGATAGTGTCCCCAACTTTGGTGAATCAAGAGCTTCTTCTGGCTCAGTAGCACAGTAGTTGATATTGGAGTGATAGGTGGAACATTAGCAGGTGAAGTAGATGGGATAGGAGCAGTTCAGCAAGAACATCATCAGGATTGGGAGCAAGCCGACATCAGGAGTATAAGGAGAGCTGGTCTCTAAATCTTCATCACTTCCTCCAAAGGAGTTATTCTAATGGCTGGAGAAGGTTGAGGCACATGCTTCAGGATTATTACTTTTGAAAGTTCATCAGCTTCCTCCCAGGCTCTTCCATTATTGGCTCCAAAGCATGAGATAGCTCACTCATATATATTTACAGCTCCTCAGAGCCTTCCTCCTCTTGTGACTTATCTTCCATGTTCTTGGACATGGATTTCAGTAGCTATTTTGGAGTTAAGGAATCATCATCATCACCTTTGGGAGTGGTTTCTGTTGCCTTCTCAGCTTGAGCATCAACTGCTCTCTTGGACTCCATTGATTCCTCAATGACCTTGTTCAATACAACATAAACGCTTTTGGAGCATTTGTTGATTCATGGTTGAGCTGGTTTTTGAGAGAATTTAGCTCCTAGGAGGTACAAGAGATTGTAAAGAGGTGTACCCAAACTAGTGGGTCATAGGCAGGCTGGGTTGATCTTCAATCACTATAAAGGGTTCAAGAATAGTTGATCTGGTTCTCCTGGTTGAACTCTTGAATCTCTTTGGCCTTTTATCTTTTGAGCCTCCTATAATCTTTTCTTCTCTTAGAGAATCTTTTTCTCCATGAGGATCTTTTCTACTTCCTCTTCATCTTCTCCATCATCCTTAGAATATTCCTTATCCTCTACAACATAACCAGCCTTATGATATTAAGCTATTTCTACTAAGATCATAGTAGCCTTGGGCACATCCTTGGGCAACTTCCTGAGTTTCTAAAGGCTTGGATAGGTTAGGGGACTCTTGCTTCCATTTTCTAGCCTTCCTCTTGGTTGTTCACTTTCTAGGACTCTTCCTAGTTAAAGGCCTGGGACAGGTTGGGGGACTCTTGCTTATACTTTTTGTCCTATCTCAGCTTGCTTCTTCTTTTAGTGTTTAGAGGGACCTCGGGTGACTCTATCTCCTTATAATCTTCAATGTCACTTTCTATGACAATTAGCTTCCTTTTCCCTTTCCTTTTTCCTTTTCTGCTTCATCTTTCTTTACTACTTTCTTGACTTTCTCATCCCTAATCTGGGAGCTTTGCCTTTTAGTACTTGTCTTCACAGTACCAATCTTTCTCTTTATGGTCTTGAAAGAGACCATGGTGTATTCATTTCCTAGCATATACTCAAATCATTCCTCAGCCAAAAGGTAGCCCATATACCAAACAATTTAGTTAGCAACATTTCATATGGTACACCAATAGTCCTTCCTTTATCTTTGTGATTGCACTAAGCATGTAGTCCATGATTCAGGCTAGGCAGATTCACCTTTTCCTTGGTCATGAGACAATATAAGAGAATACAATCAATGCCTATAAGCACATATGTGCTTCCCAATATGGGTAGGATTGAGACTGGACAAATGTGAACATTTTCCTTGCCCTGGCGCTCAGCATAGTAGTGGTTATTTCGTGGGGTTTGTGAATAATGGAGTCAGTAAAATGCCTGGACACATATTCTTCATTTATTCCTAATGAGCGAGTCCAATTGCTTTGAGAGGTGTAGATGATCCCTTCGTAGGGAGCTCTAATAACATTTGATAAGCATGTGGGCCAATCTCTAGAGAAATCTCTGATGAAGGTTTTCAAAGAGGTGTTAGAGGTTCCCTTAGATTGTGAGTAAAATCCAGTCACCATGCCAAGAAAGATTATGTCATTGATCTCTGAGAACTCTTACCACCCCTGAAAGGAGAAGACCTCCTTAACAATGGGAATTTCTTCAAGAAGCTCCATTCTTAAAGTTTTCCTTGGAGCAACCTTCCTAAGGGAGAAGTTGTTCATGTAGTGGTCTTGCATTTTTGGGTTATGGTGCATGTGGAATACGCCCTCTTGGCCACACTGCTCAAGTTGTTTGCCTTCTGCCATTGGATTTGTGTTTTGAGAAAGGTGAAGGAATGAGATTGAAGATTTGTGATAGGGAAAGGTTCCAGTAATGAAGGCTTGCAGAGAATATGAAATAGTTTGAGATTAAGGGAAAAGTGTTTGAGGTTGAAGGTGAAAGGTTTTTATGTGAAAGGTGATAGGTATGGGAAGTATTAATTTAATATGACATAAAGTCTAGAAACTGACATGACGTAAGAGAGAAACTCAAGAGGTGGGAATTATCCTACCATTAATAATTCTTTAGAACTGAGTGTGGTTTCTAAACTTGAAGTGCAGTTTCTAAGTCTTCATCCTACTTTCTAGTCATCTTCTGAATATTCGTCCATTTTGAACCCATGTAACTTTTTGACCCATTTTCTGAACTTCTGATTCACTTTATGATCTTGCAAACTAACTTTCTGAACTTGTCTTGATTTTCTTCTTTAGAGGCCTTAGTTCAGAGTCTTATTGAGGAACTCCAGAAAGTGAAATGTATGCATGGAATGCAAGTTTTTTAAAAACTTCTAAGATTCAAAAGCTTTTTCAAATAATAAAAGCGGTCTTCAGCTAATGGTTTAGTGAATATATCAGACACTCAATCCTCAATATTCACAAATATTAACTCAACATCACCTTCTCATATGATCTCTAATAAAATGATGTTTTATGTCAATATGTTTTAATTGAAATCCTGAATAGGACTCTTAGCAAGATTAATTGTACTTGTATTATCACATAAGATAGGGATCTTGGAATACCTCAAGTGATAATCCTTTAGCTGGTTTTTGATCCACATCATTTGGGTACAACAATTTGCAACAACAACATATTCAGCTTCTGCAACATCCTAGTTCTTTTTTTAGAAATTGATTGAGGAATGGTTAATGGGAATATTAAGATTCTGACAGCGTAGTTGTGATGAGAACGACTCTATGAGTGAGCACAAAAAAAAAAAGTGAATAGTATTTTGTGGGCCCAGGCCGGCACGGAAGCTGAAATTCAGACAGGAGGAGCCCGAAGTTATGAGAAACAGGTTGGAAATGTGTGGGAATGACAATTTTATGTTTAGAATTAATTTTGGGCAATATCGGTTTTATCGGGTAAGGTGTTTACCTGTTCGGTGAGATTTCGATGTGTAATTTTTAACACCAAAAGATATTTCCATAACCACAAATGGATGATATCTATCTAATTAAGACATGTGGAAGGACAAGATTTCATCTTGGAATCCAAGATTAAATCTTAGCCCTCCATTTTTACTTTATTACATAGATAATGATTACTTTACTAAATATCCACCATGCATTAATTATAAGAAGCCTAGTCACATTTTCTTCCCCAAAGACACATCAAATTCGGCCAGCCAAGGGAGAGAGACCAGCCACCATTGTTGTCCTCAAGAGCTTGTTCTTGAGTTCCAAGCCCAAAAACACTAGCCTTGAGTTGTTGAAACCTCAAAGTTCTTTCATTAAACTTGTTCTACACCAAATTCTCTACCAATCTAACCGAATAAAATTTCTATTCCTCATCAAACCTTGTCTTGTACCTCACACCTCACTGACATCAGATGGGTTTGAAGTTGGTTTGGGAGCTTTGGGGGAGATGGAATCAAGCTTGGATAATCTTGAAGCCAAAGAGCTACTAGGTTACTCAAAGTAGGGTTTTTGTTGCCTTCTTTTGTCAATTTTTTTGATCTGTCTTTGGGTGGAGCTAGGTCCAAAATTTTTTATTGTATTCGTTGATATTATGTTGATATTGATGTATTAATTTTGGTGGTGGGTTTGGATGGTGTTAAAAAAGGGTTTTTATCAAAGGAAATTGGAACTAACATGGATTCCTAGTTGTCCTAAGCAGTAATTATGCACAAATTTTCTGGTATAGTTGTGGGTAATTTCATGAGCTATAAAAATTATATGTTGTATTTAACATCTTAAAATAACTACATGAATTTTATTGGATGTTAATTTTAAATTTTACTGCCTCAAAAAAATCAAGAACTGAAATGTGATTGATGCTATCTTGGTTGTTGCAACTTAAGCAATAAACTTGTCCGAATTTACTATCATAGAAATTGATTGAATTGGCCCATGAAATTTTTACACGAAGTTATAACATATTGTAATATCACTGTAAAATTTCTTGTGCCTTAATTCCATCAATTACTAGGGTTAAAAATTTTGGGAACTGGTAGGATGTGAATTGGTGGCCCCTGACCACTAAATTTGTACATTTTACTGAAGTAGCTATAGAGCTTTGTTTGTCCTGAAATTTTTACATGTTATTCTAGACACATTCAAGTATCATGTAGAATTTTTGTAGCTCTTGAAATGGCCATTTGTTATGGCAATTAAAGGTTGTACCTAGAACGTAATCCTGCCAAGGTGCTAGAATGTGAGGATGGTTGAAAATTTATGATAATATGATACCTATTCCAAGTCTATGGCATATGAATCCATGCTGATTATTTCAATTACTTATTCATGAGACATGAAGGAGCCTCTAATATAATTGAATACCTATTTGAAAGGTAAGCATGCTTTTGAGAAAGGAAAAAGAAGTACATAATGCAGTTATGTGAGAAAGTCCAAAATAGTATGTATAAATTCTCCTGTTGCATGTTTGAACATATGGGGAAAACAAAAACAAGACTTAAATGGATAGAGAGGGAAGGCAAAAAAGTAAGGACTTCCCTAGAAAATTTATAAGTCGGTAGATGTATTGGCTAGGAATAAAGATGTGTGTGATTTGGAAATAGAAAAAAATGAAGTCAAATGATCACGATAAGAATGAGCTCATGTCCTAGTAGTCTATTGTCCTCTGTGAAATTATTAACTGTAGATGCAGCTCTATGTAGAGTTAGGCCTTCCCTATGCTGACACGCAGCGAAAGATACATGGAATTGAACCTATGGTTGTAAATAATAGTACATGATTGATTACAATAGTGTCATTCTAAGTTCCCATAATCCATATATTTTAGCATTGATGCCTATGATCTTTATATGAATGATTTAAATGCATCAATTCCTTATCTATATTTTGTATAGTACTGAGGGAATTACCCTCCTGAGAATTTTATAGTATTCTCACCTAGCTGTATGTATTGTATTACTCAGATTTGAGCAAATGTCATCGCTGGTATTCTTCCTTAACTCGCCACAGTGGATGTGGCGGTACGACCTGGCACTTGACTCCTTGTATGTCGTAGGTTACTCCAGTTTCGCATATATAAATTTTTCAACTTTCCTTTAGTATGTCATTTTTCCAGTAGATTTTGACCTCGCTTTCCCCTACGATGGTGTGTCTCTCCATATGGCACACCCTAACGTATTTGAGGTTCCAATTGCTCCACCACACTCGCGGCGATGTACCCATTTCTTCATGCTCCTCTTTAGACTCAATCCTAAGGGCCCAACGCCCCGATGGAGGCGAGGTCATCACATCGGTGGCCAACGGCTTCCTGTAGGAGGAGACGGTCATCGGAGACTATTGGCATGTACATAGCAGTAGTATAGTGTTAGGGCTTTACAGCCTCCAGATCGATGTACTATTAGTTTTCTTTTGCTCTGTTGTATTTATATGATATTTTGTCGGGCTAAATATTTGAGTAGGTTAGGTCAAGGTAGGGGAACTAGCCTCATTCGCACAGAGTTCTTGACTAGTTAGGGTTGTTTCGTTGGCTTTTCTTTTATGATGTATATATTGCAGACTGAGACATGATGTTCATACATGTGAATATGGATGTGGAAATATATGTGTCAAAATTTCCTTATTCCTATATTTCAACTAGTGTAGATCAGAAACGTAATAATACTCTGCTAATTACTACGTCAATACTTGAGTAAAATGTAGTAATTAGGGGTGTTAAGCTTCAGTTATTGAGAGAGCTATCGCATTTTGTTTCTTGCATGACCAAGTGATGAGGCATTTTCCAAAGAAGCAGTAGCATCCACTTGTTTTTTTTCTATCCATTCTATCTCCAATGAAGTCAACATCATAGAAACCTATAATCTTGCTAGAAATACCTTTCTTGTACCATAAACCAAGATTAGTAGTACTAGCTAAATGTCTTAGAATTCTTTTAACAGTTAAGTGTGATTGCTTTGGATTAGATTGGAATCTAGCATAAATTCCACACTTAATTGAATGTCTGGCTTACTTGAGTTAGATACAAGAAAAAGCTAATTATTCCTTTATAATTACTTTCTAATAATTCCTCACCATTCTCATCTATATCAATGACTTGAGATCAATGCATGGGGGAACTTATGGGTTTTGCTTGATCCATATAAAATTTTTTCAAAAGCTCTTTGGTATATTTTTCTTCATAGATCAAGGTTCCTTCTTTTTGTTATTTTATTTGCAATCTCAAAAAGAATATAAGTTCACCCATCATGCTTATCTCAAATTCACTTTGCATTAGTTTAGAAAACTTTTCACATAGAGAATGATCAGTAATACCAAATATGGTCATAAAATATATTTGGACTATTATAAAGTGATTCTCTTATTGTAAAGTAAACTAGGTTGTGTCAACATTACCTTGTTTGAACCCATTCTTAAGTAAGAAAGTACTCGAGTCTTCATACTAAGCTCTAGGAGCTTGTTTCAGACCATGGAGTACCTTTGTTAACTTAAAGACATGATTGGAAAGGGCTTCACTCTCAAATCCTAGAGGCTGCCTTATATAAACTTCTGCAAAAGAAATCCATTTAGAAAGGCGGACTTCACATCCATTTGGTATAGAGTGAATCCCTTGAAGCCGAAAAGCAAGTAGAGTTCTGATGGCTTCAAGCCTTGCTACTAGTGTAAAGGTTTCATCATAATCAATTCCTTCTTGCTGATTATAACCTTATGCCACCAATCTTTCTTTGTTTTCTGATCACCTTCTATCCTCATGTAACTAGTTTTTGAATACCGACTTGGTTCCAATGATGGTTTTTCCCTTAGGTTTCTCAACTAGTGTTTAGACTTTGCTTTTCTCGAACTAATCTAGTTCCTCTTGCATAGCCTCCACCCAACTTTGGTCATTCAAGGCATCTTCAACACTTTCTAGTTCTATGGTGGAGATAAAAGAACAGTTGGTTTCATTTCTAAGGGATGATCTTGTCCTGACACCTTAGAAATATCCCCAAGAACTTGATTTTGAGAACTCCTTAAATTAGAAACTCCTCTATAGTTTCTCTCCCATGTTGACCTATTTCTCTATCATCTTCAGATTGTTCATCTTCATGTTCATAAATATCACTTTTTGAAAGCTTTGGAATTTTGAGTAAGCTTTCTGAATTGACTTCGTTTTGGAGCTTACTTTTCTGAAGATGATGCTTTCTTTGGCTTGCTTTCTGAAGATGATGCCTACTTCTCAAGATCTTCTTCCAAGTCCACTAGATCATGAGCAAAGTCCTTCTTATATTCCTTAAACTTGATGTGGATAGTCTCCTTAACACAAAGTGTTCTTTTATTATATACTCTGCAAGCTTTTGAGACTAAAGAATACCCTAAGAAAATTTTCTCATTAGACTTAGGATCAAACTTTGCGAGCTTGTCCTTGGTGTTAAGAATGAAACAATTAGATTCAAAGACATGAAAGTATGAAATGTTGGGTTTTCTTCCTTTCTATAGCTTGTAAAGGGTTTTCTTGAGGATTGGCCTTATAAAGATTCTTTTGAATATCAGAGGTGTTTATAGCCTCTACCAAAAGCCTTTTGATAAACCACTTTCTAAGAGCATTATTCTGGCCATTTCTTGCAAGCTCCTATTTTTTCTTTCAGCTACCTCATTTCTATTAGAGAGTTTTAGGAGCAGAACTCATGAGAAATGTCGTGATTTCACAAAAATCTTCAAAAATATGATTTTCAAATTCTCCTCCATGATATAATCCAATAGAGGTAATTTGAGAATTTTTTTACATTACAAACTCTTTTTTCAAACTTTGAATTTCTCAGCCACCTTATTCTTAGAAGCTAAGAAAATGACCCATGTAAATCTAGAGTAATCATCCACTATGACAAGATAATATCTTTTCCGGCAAGACTTGTAGTCTTGAATAGTCCAAAAAGATCCATATGTAAAAACTCTAGTGGTCTAGAAGTTGACACTACATTTTTGTTGTCAAAAGAAGCTTTGGTTTGATTGCTTTCTCATAGAAATCACAAGTGGAGTCCTTGTCATAATTGATCTTAGGTAGGCCTTTAACAAGCTCTTTCTAATATAACTTAGAAATCAGCTTCATATGAGCATGTCTAAGCTTTTTATTCCACAGCCACTTATCATCCATGAAGGATGCAAGACATTTATATCTTGATCTAGAAAGTCATCCAAGAATAACACATGCGTGTTATCATGTCTCTTGCCAGATAAAATAACTTGTCTAGAAGTAGGATTCATCACATGGCATTCCTTGGCATTAAACTAGACATTAAAGGTTTGACCACAAAGTTGGCTGATGCTCAACAAGTTGTAAGCCAAACCAGCTACTAATAAAATATCAGAGATTTGGTGAGAGTCATCCTTACCAATATTTCCATTGTCTGTGACTTTGGCTTTTCCTCCACCAGCAAACTTGACAGAACTTGAGTTTTTAGGCTTCAAGTTTTTGAACCATTTCTACTTTCTGACATGTGTCTAGAGCATCCACTGTCCATATATTATTTGGTGTCCTTCTCAACGTGCATTCTTAGACACACCTCCAACAAAGACAGTTTTTATTTTAGGCACCCATATTTTCTTAGGTCTTCTTAGGTTAGTTGCCTTAGGGTATGTTTGCAAGTTGAGATTTTGGAGAAAAGTGGAGAAGAAGGGAGGACTTCTAATATACAAGCCTTAGAAAGAGGTTTTTTAATCAGTTTCCTGCTGCTGCCTTTTCATGAAGCATTTATCAAGTGAATGCCCCTTTTGTAATAGAAATTCCAAGATATTTTGTTTTTGTTTTTCTTAATGAGCTTGCTTTACCTTTCTCATCTATTTTATTCTCATATCTCAATCCCATCTTCTTGAAATATAGTCTCTTGACCACCAAGCATCAAATCAAGATTCTTAAAGCCATTTACCATATTTTCTAAATCAGATTTAAGAAGCTTTGAAGTTTTTTAGGTTCAAAAACTAATTTCTGAGCTTTCTGATCTTTGTCAGAAACTTCATCTTCTAAGGACTTGAGTTTTATGTTCAAAAACTTATTTTCTCCTTGTATTTCTTCTTTCTTAAGCCTTAGGTTCTCAAAATCTATTTTCACTTTCTCATACTCTAAAATAGTTTTCTAATGATTCTTTTTTAGAGTGGGATAGTGAAAAGTTAGGTTTGAGAGTTTTCAAGCAATTCATCATATAAAGGTAACATTTCATCAAAAGAAAAATCATATTCTAAGGTTTAGTTAATTCTTTTCTCTTTCAAAAGTGTAGTCAGCCATGAAGCAAAGATTGGCCACATCTTCAAGTTCGTCTTGGCTTTCTAATCCTTCATTCTCTTCCTCTAAATCGCTCAAGGTAGCAAGCATCCTTTTTTTCTTTGAAGGATACTTCTTTTACGGACCATTGAGCTTGGGACAGTTTATCTTGTAGTGCCCTTCTCTCCATAATTGTAGCAACACATGCTCTCCATCTTCACTTTGCCCTTTTCATCCTTTCTATAGCTGATATCCTTCTTTTTCCCTTTTTGTACGTTGAAAATAGCACGAAGCGGGGTTGAATCATGCTTTAACTTCTTTAAACAAAGTCTATCAAGTTTACACTTGAAAGCGAAAATCTTTGTTAGTAATATTAGAAAGTAACTTTCTTAACTAAGTGAAAACATAGAAATTGTTTAAAAGTGCTCTTTAGAAATATGTAACAATAAATCCCAAATGCATAATATAAAAGAGATAAGAAGGAGTAGAGAAATACTACACAATAATTTTTATACCGGTTCAACCAACCTTACCTACATCCAGTTCTCAATAATCCTTTAGTTTCACTAAATCTCTTTCTCAACCCAAAGAAAGAACATAGCTTTCTCAAGCTATTCCCATGACCACTAGTTCCAATTTACCATCACTTCCAAGTAGTCTTTGACTAGTCTCTCCAAGCTAACCTCACAATGATGACTAATGGATCGGTACAATGATTTAGTTTAAAATTAGTTCTATTCAACAAATGAACACTCAAGTTTTTCTAAGAATGAAACATCATATAACCTAAAAAATTGAATGACTTCTTTCTAACAATTCTTCCTAAGAAGAAGATGTTATCGAATGAGAACTTAGAAAGAAGATTTTTCCAGAAGTTGAAACTGATTACCAGATGTAATATGCTTTCAGAAGAAGAAGAGGGATTTTTGTTTTAGCATTCTTAGCAATTTGTCAGAAGTCTTGCAAAAGTCTTTTTAAAAGTCTTGACTTGTACAGAAGACATCCTTTAATACTTGATCTTCAAATAGACCATTGCCCCTTGATTTATCTTCCTCTTGACACGTGTAGATCTATTTTTTGTGTCTGGGAATAGTCATCTAGAAGACTAGCTCAGATGTGTTAAAGCTACCTTTTGTAGTTGCAGAGTCGTTGTCAAATATGGTTTCTAAGTGAAGATTCAGAAACGACTTTTTACTTTTGACCGTGGTTTCTGAACATTTTCTTGGAAGCTGGCAGTTGACCAAGTGAAAAAGTGAGATGTCACTCAACCCTTTTGTGGGTGTTGACTTAATTAGGAATTTGAATTTTCTCCCCTTTCTGCAAAGTGCACGATTTCTGAAAATGAGTGTTTTCTAATGTATTCTCTCAGTTTATGATATTCTTGTTGATCTTCATTTCTTCAATCTGAGCCTAATATGAATCTTCTATCAAGTTTGAATATGTAATCATGACTTGCTTCAGGAAAAGATGGATTTCTTCATTAAGTAGCACTTTCTGAATATGTGAAATATTTCTGAAGATTTGGACTTGGTTTCTGATCTCAAAAATTCTTTCTCGTGTATTCTGTTTGTTCTAGAACCCTTCAAAAAGCTCCCAAGCTTTAAGCTTTTGAGTGACAACAAAAAAAATTTTGATAAAATATTTTGAAGAAATGACTAATATTTCACCTAAGTTTCTTTACTCTATAGTGTTTACAAGATGTAATTAGTTCAAACAAGGAGTAATTTTTCACAATGTCATCTTTGAACATGATTATAGTCTTATTCAAAAAGATTCAGAACCTCAATGATGTGAAAAATAACTCTAAGAGTGAATATGTGTATGTTGGATACATGAGAAATGATTTTTAAGTTCAAAAACCAAGTCCATATCTTCAAAAAAATAGTTCACCTACTTAAAAAGTGCTGATCAATGAAGAAATCCATCTTTTTTTGAAGAAAATCGTGAATGCTATCTTCAATCTCTGTAAGAAGATTCTTATCAAGATTAGATTGAAGAAATGAAGATCAATAAGAAGGTCAGAACTGAAAGTGACTATCAGAAAGAATGTGTTATCAGAAACCATGAACTTTACTGAAAAGGAGAAAATTCAAATTCAAATTAAAGTCAACACCCAAAAAGGGTTGACAGTGACTTCTTACTTTTTCACTTGGTTAACCATTCCACCTTCTAGAAGAAAAAGATCAAAAACCAGTGCCAGAAAGTAAAAAGTGATTTCTAAAGCACTACCTAGAAACCACATATTTGACAACGATCTCTGTGCCTGCAAAAAGTAACTCTGACATAGCCGGGCTACTCTTCTAGATGGCTTTTCTGAGAACACAAAAAGTAAATTTACACATGTCAAGAGGAAGCAAAATTAAGGGGCAATGGTTTGATTTGAAGATCAAGTATAAAAGGATGTCAAGTGCTTACAACTCAAGACTTTTGGCAAAGATTTTTGCAAGATCTATGAAAAACTCTAACGCAATATTTCTTCTTCTTCTGCAAAAGAATATTACATCTTGTAATCATTTTGTCCTTGTAAAAATCTTCTTTCTAGCTCTTACTAGATAACACATTCTGCATAAAAAATTGTAGAAAGAAGTCACTCAAAGTTTAGGCTCATACATGTTTTATTTACAAAGAAACTTAAGTGTTAGTGTGTTGGAGAGAACCAACTTAAACCAAAGCATTGTATCCTAATCCGTTGGTAATCATTGTGAGGGTAGTTTGAGAGGCTA
>JAMLFY010000005.1:8910675-9009409 GCA_030441495.1 Dalbergia oliveri | reverse complement strand
CATAGAAATATTGCAAGAAGCATACAATTACAAATTCAGCACAGCAACATAAACCAATCCTCAAGCCCAACCATGTCACACACAAGGATAAATCGGCATCTCTCAACCACACTCAACAACAGTCATCAACGAAAACAAAAGTTAAGAACACAACCAACATTGTAGTGAAAAATACAACTAGATTAAGCTCTATCAAATATGGAAAACTCTACAACACATAGCTTAGCAACCTAACAAGAACATAAATCACTACCCAATGGTTCAAAAGAGATCCATAAAACCAATACAAAAGTGACAAATTATATAACAAATAAAATCAAAATGAAATGAACTAACTCTTAGGGAAATACAAACTTAATAACAAAGAGACTATTTTTAACACTAGAACCAAAAGAACAAGAATTAAAGTTCAAAATCCGTGAGTATTAGAAGACTAAAGACCTAGCATAACTAAAAAGACATGGATACTACCCAATCACAACATACATTCTAATTCAATGAATTAATTTATCTTATAAAATAAAAATAGTTGTTGTTCATTCACAAAACCAGGAAACCATTGAGAAAATTGTAATTCAACATGCAAGAACCACAACAATAGTAGTTACAACTTTCTAACCCAATAAAATGTTGATCCAAAACAAGGTTAGATTAAAATAAACATGTAATCCCCAACAAATCTGATACCCACCCTAACCCCCCCCCCAAAAAAAGGAAAATCAAAACACGTACACACACAAAATCTTGAAACTTGAAAACACCCTTACTCTTTTCGTGAGCTTGAGAAAGGGACACCGAGAGATTCAACAGTGGACAGGGAACCAAAAGCTTAAGCTGGACCGGGAATCGAGAGCTTGAATGGCGACACAGGAGCACAACCTCGACGCTCTTCAGCTTAATATGAGCTTGAGAGAGGGAAACTAAGAGCTTCAACGAGACAGTGGAGTCGACCTTCACCACAGGAGCACCACCACGAGCTTAAGAGACCTTCACCGCAGGAGCACCACCGCGAGCTTGAAAGAGGAGACCAAGAGTGCAACGGATTTAGTGACCGACAATGCACAACCTTCGAGGATGGGCTAGGGAGAGAGTTGGTTTTCAAGTAGCTTGAGGGAGTGCAGGTTTGACGAGCTTGAAAGTGGATAGGATTTGAGAGGGGAAGAAAATGGGTCTAGAGATTGGTAGGGAAGCACGGATGGAGAGGAAATGAAGTGAAGTGAAAATGGAATTTTGGGATCCACTATGGTGTGCCCTTTTTAATTTATCCATGTGTGCACTAGCCACAGTATACGTGGTTGTGTATAGACACCCAAATGGGTTGTCAAAATAGCATTTCTCAACACAAGAAATGTTATTTTAACACCTGGTTTGAGTGTCTATATATAGCCATCGTATACAACTATAGCGGATGTACACATGGAGAAATTAAGAAGACCACACCATAATGGATCCCAAAATTTCATTTTCACTTTACTTCATTTACTCTTCATCCTGTGTTTCCTCCCAATCTCTAAGACCCATTTGCTTCTCCCTCCCATGTCTAATCCACTCTCAAGCTCGTCAAATCCACACTCCCTCAAGCTAGCTGAAAACCACGTCTCTTCGCTAAACCTATTCTTTGAAGCTTGCACACTCTTGGTCTCCTTCTCTCAAGCTCGCTGGTGCTCCTACGTGAAGGTTGAGTTCTACTGTCGAGCGCGAAGCTCTCGTTATGAAACCGGTAAAGGTCATGCTCCTTTGTTCGCCCCTATCACTAAGCTCTCAATGTCCCTTTCTTAAGCTCGCAAAAGAGTCAAGGTGTTTCAGGTTTTAGGTTTGTACGTGTGTTTTATTTTTTTTTTTTTTAAAGGTGGGGGGTTAGGGGGTTAGGGTGGGTATCAGATTTGTTATGGATTACATGTTTATTTTAATCTAACCTTGTTTTGGATCAACATTTTGTTGGGTTAGAAAGTTGTAACAAATATCCCTATGGTTCTTGCATGTTGAATTATGATTTTCTCAATGTTTTCTTGGATTTTGTGAATAAACAATGGCTATTTTTTTTTTAAGATAAATTAATTCATTGAATTAGAATGTATGCTGTGATTGGGTAGTATCCATGTCTTTTTAGTTATGCTAGGTCTTTAGTCTTCTAATACTCATGGTTTCTAATTTTAATTCTTGTTCTTTTGCTTCTGTATTAAAAATAGTAGTCTCTTTGTTATTGAGTTTGTATTTCCCTAAGTGTTGGTTCATTTCATTTTGATTTTATTTGGTATATAATTTGTCACTCTTGTATCAGTTTTATGGATCTTTTTTTGAACCATTGGGTAGTCATTGATGTTCTTGTTAGGTTGCTAAGCTCTTTATCATGGAGCTTTGCATATTCAAGAGAGCTTAATCTAGTTGTATTTTTCACTACAATGTTGGTTGTGTTCTTAACTTTTGTTTTCGTTGATGACCGTGTTGTTGAGTGTGGTTGAGAGATGCCAATTTATCCTTGTGCGTGAAATGATTGGACTGAGGATTGGTTTATGTTACTGTCTAATTTGTAATTGTATGCTTCTTGCAATATTTCTGAATATATGACATATGATTGGAGTTAATTGGAGTTAAGTATCTGTGCAGAGTATATTTTAATTTGGTTGCTAATTCATTTGCAAAAGATTCTGGAATTGTGTAACTAGACTTTATTTGACTGGGCATTGTTGTGATTGCCTTGAAGGCTTAATTAACTTGACTAATTAAATGATTGGCATATGCATCATGTCTTCAGTTGGAAACTTTTCTTTGTATATCAAACTTTTTATGTTAATGAAAAGTAGCCTCATTGCTATTTACTTTAAGATTATTCCAACTTTTTAATTTTGCAGAGGTTGGAATTAAAATATCAAGCTGATTATATAAAATTTATATACCAATGGGTAACTATGAGATGGTTTTCTTAATCTTTTTGCTTTTGAATTGGGCAACTATGTAGAAATTTATATAGCAATGGGTAGTTAGTTTCAATTTTTACTTATTTTGTATCCGCTAATGTTCTGTTCATAGGTAATGTGAATATATTGAAATTACTTCTTGCATAG
This sequence comes from Dalbergia oliveri, assembly GCA_030441495.1. Classification (NCBI taxonomy): domain Eukaryota; kingdom Viridiplantae; phylum Streptophyta; class Magnoliopsida; order Fabales; family Fabaceae; genus Dalbergia; species Dalbergia oliveri. The sequence goes on along the minus strand of JAMLFY010000005.1, from coordinate 9,006,344 downwards.
CAAATGGCGCGAGGAAAAGGATGTTGGTGTCCTGGAGTTGAAGATTTGACAAGCTCAAGATTAGACAAGGACTTTGATCCTAATGTAATCAATGACAGTGAGCATGGCTAGCCTATACAAATACAACCTTTTGATTTGCAAAACCTATGATATACTAACATATTTAATCAAAATATGTTTCATATAGATGAGCATGGCTATAGTGATTCAAGTAGTGGTGATCTAGAATTCTAGAGTGTTGAGATCCCTTAACAATCGAAGAAGCACAATAAGAAGAAATCTGGGAAAGTTCGTACTAAAGAAAATAAGAAGAAATCTGGCTAGGTACGTATTCATCAAACTTTTTCCCTTTGTCATTCGTAGTGAGGTTTTATGGTTGATAGTTTAATTGGAATGCATGTATACATGCTGTATTACTTAGTTGGTGCTCACCCAATGGTTTACAAATGATTTGCAAGATCTTGACACAAAAGCAACAAAACGCATCATAGAGAGGGTTTGGAGGACTTCTCCATGTGAAATGTACAAGACTTGATAGGAGTGTGTGCTTAAAACTGGTCAAGTGTTTTGATTTACATTAACTCTGCATATATGCTAGGGAGAGAAGATTCAACTAGGCTATCGCGATGTAGGCAAAGTGTTTGGCCTACGACAAGATGGTATTTCAATTGACCATATTGCTCATTCTTCGACTACCTTGCACAAGTTAATTAGCATGAGACCCAATTAGTACATTTGTCAAGTTTGAAGGAATGTTTCTGTCCCATGTCATGATTCTGGTTTATTTCATGATTTTAATAAAAATATTCTTAAGCATTCGTTTAGTCAATTTTTTATTTGCATGTGAAAGTTCTGATATTTTGGATGAAATAGGTTTGGACATTCCAGAATGTACGACAATGGATCAAAGGGCAATGTTGAGGGAATTGGATGGAATAATAGATGTCTAGCTAAGCCAGACTATTGGCCAAAGTAGAGTCAATGACCAATTTAGAAGAGCATTTATCTTGTATGTGTTGTCATGTTTCTTGTGCCCAACCTTGAAGATGGCGCCTTGTGCAAAGCTTGGGATCAATCATTGATATACACAACATAGAAAAGTACAATTGGAGCCTATTTGTTTTCAAGTGGCTTGTAAGGCACTTGAAATCATATAAGGCCAGGCAATACAAGAGTAAGACGGCAGGGATAGGAAGTTGCATCTTCTTGCTCAATAGCTTATTTGCTATAGTTTAGCAATAGCTTACTTGTGTCATTATTTTATAAATACTTAACTCTCGTTGGCTAAGTTTCCCTTTCTATTGTGCTTTAAATTTTAATTTCAGTATTGCCACTGATTTTTTATTTTCATAGATGTCCACTTGGCATTGCCTCATTGAACAAAGAATGTCCACTAGTTAAATATTAGGACAATGACATGCTAGACAAGCGGATTCGGAAGAGAAGAATAATGTGCTGGCAAACCCAATCATCTAATGGGAAGATGTCGATTTGTGTTTATAGGCTTAAGTTAACTTTAAATATATTACTTTAAGAATAACTTAACTTGAAAATATTGATATGAATACTTAATTTGTTTGTAATTCATGATAAACAAATTATTTGATAGGGCTATTTTACCACACAAAGGATAAAGGTGATCTTGTTGACCCTAGTGTGGTTCAAAGAGAATTTTGAAACTAAGATATAGTACATGTTGTTTGGGTTTATGGGATTCTCTATTTCTTTATCTACTGTTTACATTATTGTGTGGCAGTGCTATTTCCTTGTCCAAAAAAATTAATGTTTGAGTAAATGTCTAAATGTAGTTGTTTCAAAACTTGGTTGCGGAGGTATTAGGATGTACAAGGCACAAGAAGAAGCGCTCAGCCGCTAATCATCTTGTGTTGTCTTCAACTTCGAGGATGCTTGCTTCCAAAGAAAAGAGAATGGAAAATACTGATAAGGAAATTTCAAGCTCTAAATTGGAAATGCCAAGTTCGAAAACAAGTGAACGCACAAACGATGAAGATAAGAATATACAAGAAGGTGATGGAGGACTTACTTGTGGTCCTATTGTCCTCACCAATGAAGGACATGGTTAGACAAAGGGACTCAATGCATTATATGAGTATTGTATTAGGAAGTCAAGTCCACCAAAATCAAAACAAGAGTATGTTTATATGTCTCTATTTTATAATTTTTTGTAATATAATGTACAACCAATAAAACATAATATTCTATAGTTTACTAACTTCTTTTTGTTTATGGTTTAGGGTGCTAGTTTCAATGTGCGGATACTATTTGAATCGTCTTGACACGATGACTATGGAACGCAGGTGAAAACTTTGTAACAATGTATAGTGCATTATACATAATAGGCATAGTTGTGTTAATTTGTCCTTGAATGAACCTTGTTGTAACTCACGTCTTGACATGGTTAGGTTGTTAGTTTGGCTAGTGTGGTCTTCAATGATACAAAGAGTGCCTCAAGTTCAAAGTCTCGTTACGTCTATCTTCATACTTCATGGTGATTGCAACTTCTTTTATATTATTCACATCAATATATGTTTAGAGATGACATAATATTATTCTTTTCTCTAACTTAGGATTCTGTAAAAGCCGATCTGAATAATTTCATGAAGGATAAGCATTTGTCATGTCAGGAGTTACCTTCTTTTTGTCCCTGTTAATTAGCCAAGCGTCGTCGCCGTGATTTGGTATTGAATTTCAAATGCTCTATCATGTTTTCTTTATCAATGTGGCATAGGACTAATGTAAACCTTGTTTTTTTGTAGATATTTGCGCCAATCTTGTATGGAAAGCATTTGTGGTGCTGTGAGTGGACCAGAAGATGAAGCTATATGTGCTGGATTCTTTGTGCATTCACCACTCGAGCGACATGGCCCTTTTGGATAAGTTGACAGTGTGGATAATTTTACTTATTGACTAGTAATGGTCTTTGCTTGTTCTGCTTAGGTGCATGTTGAAGCTTAATAATATTTCAATAATGTAAGCCAAATGATTTGAGGAGATATTGGCATTGATTGATAAGAACTTGGCCATTACTGATGTGTAACTAAAAATTGAGTATCCAAGGGTCCCAAAACAACATAATGGGTGAGTTTGTTTTGATTTTCCATATATATGAATTTTGTTTTGAAATTTCTCCTATTAATCTTTTTTTTTCAATTTACATTGATATTGTATGGATGCTTATATGTTTTTCATATAGTTATGATTGTAGTGTGTACATCATAAAATATATAGAGATATGGGATGGTGATACAACCTATGAAGGAGGTTATACCATGCCTACATGGAGTGAGGTGCGCCAATTGTTCTCTTGTTGGTTATACCATGCTTATCCTTCATGAAATTATTCAGATCGGCTTTTACAGAAATCTGAGTTAGAGAAAAGAATAATATTACGTCATCTCTAAACATATATTGATGTGAATAATATAAAAGAAGTTACAATCACTATGAAGTATGAAGATAGAGTAACGAGACTTTGAACTTGAGGCACTCTTTGTATCATTGAAGACCACAGGAGCCAAACTAACAACCTAAGCATGTCAAGATAGTAAGTTACAACAAGGTTCATTCAAGGACATTAACACAGGTATGCCTATTATGTATAATGCACTATACATTGTTACAAAGTTTTCGCTTACGTCCCATAATCATCGCGTCAAGACGATCCAAATAGTATCCGCACATTGAAACTAGCACCCTAAATCATAAACAAAAGTAGTTAGTCAACTATAGAATTATGTTTCATTGGTTGTACATTATATTACAAAAATTTATAAAATAACATACTCTTGTTTTGATTTTGGTGGACTTGGATTCCTAATACAATACTCGTATAATGCATTGCGTGCCTTTGTCCAACCATGCCCTTCATTGGTGAGGACAATAGGACCACAAGTAAGTCCTCCATCACCTTCTTGTATATTCTCATCTTCATCGTTTGTGCGTTCACTTGCTTTCGAACTTGGCATTTCCAATTTAGAGCTTGAAATTTCCTTATCAGGTATTTTCCATTCTCTTTTATTTGGAAGCGAGCATCCTCAAAGTTGAAGATAACACAAAATGATTAGCAGTTAGAGAGCTTCTTCTTGTGCCTTGTACATCCTAATACTTTCCACAACCAAGTTTTGAAACAACTACATTTAGACATTTACTCAAACATTAATTTTTTTGGACAAGGAAATAGCAACGCTACACAATAATGTAAACAGGAGATAAAGAAATAGAGAATCCCATAAACCCAAACAACATGTACTATCTCAGTTTCAAAATTCTCTTTGAACCACACTTGGGTCAACAAGATCACCTTTATCCTTTGTGTGGTACAATAGCCCCCATCAAAGAATTTGTTTATCATGAATTACAAACAGATTAAGCATTCATATAAGCATTTTCAAGTTAAGTTATTCTTAAAGTAATATATTTAAAGTTAACTTAAGCCTATAAACACAAATCGGCATCTTCCCATTAGATGATTGCAGTTTACTAGCACGTTATTCTTCTTTGAATTCGCTTGTCTAGCATGTCATCGTCCCAATATTTAACCAGCGGACATTCTTTGTTCGATGAGGTAATGCCAAGTGGATAGCTATGAAAATAAAAAATCTGGCAATATCAAAATCAAAATTTAAAGCACAATAGAAAGGGAAACTTAGCCAACGAGAGTTAAGTATTTATAAAATAATGACGCAATAAGCTATTGCTAAACTATAGCAAATAAGCTACCATACCTTGAGCAAGAAGATGCAATCTCCTATCCTGACCGTCTTACTCTTGTATTGCCTTGCCTTGTATGATTTCAAGTGCTTTACAAGCCACTTGAAAACAAATAGGCTCCAATTGTACTTTTCTACGTTGTGTATATCAACAATAGATCCCAATAGCTTTGCATAGGGCACCATATTTAATGTTGGGCACAAAAAACACAACAGCACATACAAGATAAATGTTCTTCTAAACTGGTCATCGACTCTACCTTGGCCAATAATCTGGCTTAGCTACATCTGTTATTCCATTGAATTCCCTCAACATTGCCCTTTGATCCGTTGTGGCACATTCTGAATGTCCAAACCTATTTCATCCGAAATATCAAAATTTTCACATGCAAATAAAAATTGACTGACAACTAATGCTTAAGAATATTTTTATAAAAATCATGAAATAAACTGGAATCATGACATGAGACAGAAACATTCCTTCAAACTTGACAAATATACCAATTGGGTCTCATGCTAATTAACTTGTGAAAGTTAGTTGAAGAATGAGCAATATGGATAATTGAAATACCATCTTGTGGTAGGCCAAACACTTTGCCTAAATCGCGATAGCTAGTTCGAATCTCCTCTCCTTTAGCAAATATGCAAAGTTGACATAAATCAAAACACTTGACCAATTTTAAGCACACCCTCCTATCAAATCTTGTACATTTCACATGGAGAAGTCCTCCAAACCCCATCTGTATGACCGTGTTTTGTTGCTCTTGTGTCAACATCTTACAAATCGTTGTAAACGATCGGGTGAGTATTAACTAAGGAATACAACATGTATATATGTATTCCAATTAAACTATCAACCATAAAACCTCACTACGAATGATAAAGGGAAAAAAAGTTTGATGAATACATACCTTGCCAGACTTTCTTCTTGTCTTGTTCAGTGCAAACGTTCCCAGATTTCTTTATCCTATCTTCAATGCAAACCTTCCCAGATTTATTTTTGTTTTCTTCAGGATGAACCTTCCCAGATTTCTTCTTATTGTCCTTCTTCGATTGTTTAGGGATCTCAACACTCTGGAGATTTCTAGATCACTACTACTTGAATCATTATAGCCATGCTTATCTATATGAAACACATTTTGATTAAATATGTTAGTATAATGTAGGTTTTGCAAATCAAAAGGTTGTATTTGTATAGGCTAGCCATCTTCACGTCATTGATTGCATTAGGATCAAAGTCCTTGTCTAACCCTTAGCTTGTCGAATCTTCAACTACAAGACACCCAGTATGTCCTTTTCCTCGCACCATTTGCTATGCAGGGAATAATTGCACTATATTAACGTTACATACAAACTTATCAGCGGATACAAAAATAGTAAAAATTGAAACTAACTACTCATTGCTATATAAATTTCTATATAGTTGCCCAATTCAAAATCAAAAAGATCAAGAAAACCATCTCATAGTTGCCCATTGGTATATAAATTTTATATAATCAGCTTTATATTTAAATTCCAACCTTTGCAAAATTAAAAAGTTGGAATAATCTTAAAGAAAATAGCAATGAGGCTACTTTGCACTTTAACATAAAAAGTTTGATATACAAAGAAAAGTTTCCAATGAAGACATGATGCGTATGCCAATCGTTTAATTAGTCAAGTTAATTAAGCCTTTAAGGCAATCACAACAATGCCCACAGTCAAGTAAAGTCTAGTTACACGATTCCAAAATCTTTTGCAAATGAATTAGCAACCAAATTAAAATATACTTTATGAACAATACTTAACTCCAATCATATGTCACATAATTCACAAAAATATTGCAAGAAGCATACACTTACAAATTCAATAGCAACATAAACCAATCCTCTAGCCCAAGCATTTCACACACAAGGATAAATCGGCATTTCTCAACCACACTCAACAACATAGTCATCAACGAAAACAAAAGTCAAGAACAGAACCAACATTGTAGTGAAAAATACAACTAGATTACGCTCTCTCAAATATGCAAAGCTCAACGACAAAGAGCTTAGCAACCTAACAAGAACATCAATGACTACCCAATGGTTCAAAGAAGAGATCCATAAAACTGATATAAGAATGATAAATTATATAACAAATAAAATCAAAATGAAATGAACTAACTCTTAGGGAAATACAAACTCAATAACAAAGAGACTATTTTTAATACTAGAAGCAAAAGAACAAGAATTAAAGTTCAGAAACCGTGAGTATTAGAAAACTAAAGACCTAGCATAACTAAAAAGACATGGATACTACCCAATCACAGCATACATTCTAATTCAATGAATTAATTTATCTTATAAAATAAAAATAGCCGTTGTTCATTCACAAAACCATGAAACCATTGAAAAAATTGTAATTCAACATGCAAGAACCATAGTGATAGTAGCTACAACTTTCTAACCCAACAAAATGTTGATCCAGCTTTAGCTGCCCAGGGAACCGAAGCTCCAGCCGAACAGGGAACGAGAGCTTGAGCGGCGACACAGGAGCACGGCCTTGACCACTCTTCAGCGAATGTGAGCTTGAGAGGAGACCGAGAGCTTTAGCGACGGTGGAGTCGACCTTCACTGGAGGAGCACCACCGCGAACTTGAGAGACCTTCACTAGGAGCACCACCGCGAGCTTGAGAGGGAGACCAGAGTGCGACGGATTCAGTGATCGAGAATGCGCGACCTTCAGAATGGGCTCAGGGAATAGAGATGGTTTTCAGGTAGCTTGAGGGAGTGCGGGTTTGACGAGCTTGAGAATGTATTTGATTTGAAAGGAAGAACCAAATGAGTCTCAGACATTGAGAGGGAAGCATGGGATGAAGAGCAAATGAAGTGATCGGATTTGAGAGGGAGAAGCAAATGGGTCTTAGAGATTGGGAGAGAAGCACGGGATGGAGAGGAAACGAAATGAAAATGAAATTTTGGGATCCACTATGGTGTGCTCTTTTTAATTTGTTCATGTGTGCACCAGCTACAGTAGTATACGGTGGCTGTGTATGTATAGACCCGCAAATGGATTGTCAAAATAGCGTTTCTCTTAAATAAAATAGCATAACTGTCATAAGTCTGCATTACAGAGGATTTTGGAAGCTCACCTCAATTATCAACCGCACAGGGGAAAAAGCATTCCAGCATCGCTTTCTCTAGTTTCTTCTCATCCAAACAAGCCCTAACGTCGAACCTTGGGAGAGAAATATGGTGGTGGTGAAAGAGCAGCAAGAGAATGAGGATCGCAACGCGAATCCCTCCAACGCCGGTGCCGGCAACGACGCTTCCGACGGCTTCGAAACCGCCAGCGACGCCGACCTCGGCAGCGACGGCGAAGGAGGCGGCGACGACGGCGGAGCTAGCATCCGTCAAGAGCGGGAGCAGAGTGATCAACAGCACGAGCAACAGCACCAACAGCAGCAGCCGCAGACCGAGCCGGAGCAGGGTGTTCCTCTGAGAAGCGATTCCTCCGATGATGCCTCGATCAGTGAGGAGTTGAGGCAGGTTCGGTTTCCGAATTTAGGGTTTTGGTAATTTTCGATTTTGGATCGGTCTTATTGGTGCCACTATTTTTTTTTTGTGGTAATCACTTTTTTTTCCCTCTTTTTAAAGTGTTTGAGTTAGCTTGTTTTGTATTTAAATTGATCTATAATCAAAATTTGACTGAGCAAGAATTTGGAGGAAAAAAAAAAGGTTTTCTTATCCTAGTTGAGTGGCATTGCATAACAATCTCGGGGCTTTAAGCAATGTTGTTAAAATCGAACTAGAAATTGAACTGGTGAGGTTTCCTGTTTGTGGTTTAATTAGTTCTGCCAAATAAAGTTATGGTTTAACTCTAATTAAATCATGATTGAACTACCCATAAGTAGTTGGTGGTTGGTTGTAGCAGAAGTGGACTGCGACCTTGGAAATCTTCACCTGTAATGTCGGGATTCGAATTCTGAAGTCACCCCTTTGGGTCAGACTTTAACCACCACCCTCAGCTGGAAATTGCGTGAGCAACTGTTCATTAAAAGAAGAATGATTGAACTGAAAAATGTTTGAACTGGAAATATGATTAGTTCATGGTCTAATCTGTTTGACTGGACAATTTGGTTTGCATTTTAAAACATAGCATTTAAGCCCAAAAAATTTTAATTTCTGCTGAGAAGAGAGTGATTGAGTGTTGTAGCTATATGTGGCAGAAAGCATTGGTTCAAGCAAATGAAGCAAAGACAGAAGGGAACAAGCTTTATGTAGATGGAAAGTTTGAGGAGGCATTATCACAGTATGAACTTGCTCTACAAGTTGCACCTGACATGCCTTCGTCTGTGGAAATACGATCAATATGCCATGCAAACAGTGCTGTGTGCTTTCAGAAACTGGTATGATGCTCTTTTCTCCTGTTAAGGAGTATAGCATTTGTCAGCACCTTCCTGTATTATGCTCTTGCTCACATGTCAATACTGAGCTATTTATCTCAAATATTTTCATTTGCTCGACAGCTTATGCCTTGCTGACTACTTTGGTTGTTGACAATTCTGTTTGCATACTAATCTGGAAGAGTATAAATTATCAGCTCCATTTGCATCTTCTGTTCCAAACTACTGGAGGGGTAAAATTAAATACTATTTGTTTTATAAAAAGGGTATTATTTGGTCAATTAGATTATCATCAATTTTAAATTAAAAATTTTAATTATAGAAGAGAGAGGGAATGTTCAATTTTAAAGGTGCTGCAGAGTTATCTGCATACCAGAAATTGGAATTCCCTTGAAACAGCCATGAGCAGCCGCAGGAAAGAAACATGAAGCTTAAACTTAGTGTATGTTGGAGAAAGCTGAAAGATTAAAACTATTTCAATAGTTGCTTATTTGTTATTTGTATAATCACTTTCTGTTATGTGAGAATCAATATATGTTTGGATACTTTAGCTAAAAAGTGGTTTTAAGATAATATTTTTGTTTGGATTCTATGAAAATGATTGCTTTTTTATTATATTGGTAAATTGATATATTACTATAAAGGGTATGAAATGATTTGTTTATATTGTGTGATATTTGATATTAATCCGGTAAAACCATCAAAATTATGAAATAATCAGCTTCTTTTTATATCAAAAGCCTCAAAATGTTGCTTATGATTATAAGCTGCTTTTTCAGCTTAGAAATTATTAGCTTTTGTTTTTATATAAAAAATATATATTATCTTTTAATTATAATTTATTTCTATAATTTTACCAAACATGATTAATTTTTTACAAACAACATTTTTTTTTTTTTTTTTTTGAAGAAAAGCTGTTTTCTTAAGATCCCTAAACATGCTCTTGTTCCTTTCTCATAACAAGTTTAAGGGCAAGGAGGCACCCTTAGTGATGTGGGCATTATGACCCAACCTTGAGCATTGGAATATGTTTTAAAAATAATTGAAGTATTTATTGTTGAGCGTTGACCAAGTTCGTTGTACTTTAAATTTGAGGCTAGATACTAGTATACTAAAAGTTAGTTTGGTATGTAATAGCTATTACTTCCCTATTGTAATTAGTCTGAGCAATATCTGGACCCATTTTGCTTCAATCGAGAGGTCTGTTTAAAGTGAAAGAGTAAGAATAGAAACAAGGTACCTTATGCGTCATTCAGAAGGGCCATCTTTGCCAAACTAGGGATATGCATTTCAACTGTAATTTTAAACTTTTAACCTTTGTTTCATTGTTTTAATCATATATTTTGACATTTGAATCAGTTTTGTATCAGTTAAAGCTGCTTTGGAATCTAACATCATCTTTGTGTCCTGTAATATTTGAAATTGATTGAGTTGATAACATGATTTTCTTTAACTTCTGCTAAATATATCTCAGGGAAAATATGAAAACACAGTTAAAGAATGCACAAAAGCATTAGAACTGAATCCTGTGTATGTTAAAGCTTTGGTAAGAAGAGGAGAGGCTCAAGAAAAGCTTGAGCATTTTGAAGAGGCCATTGCTGGTAAGTTCAAAGTTTATATTAAGGGTAATTATACTGAACTCCCTTGAAGTTTGTATATATCACTCCTGACATTCCATTTGTTCAGGAAAGTACACCCCCATCCCGTACTTTAAGTAGGGTTCCTACATCATTCTTCTTTGTATAAAACAAAGTAAGGAGGTAGGTGTAGTTCCTCAAATTAGAAGGGTGTCAAGTGTGATAAGTGCTAACCTAGGGGAGGTCTAGTGTGATTATCCCATCATTATTGTCTTACATTTGGCTCTTAAGAAGAAGTGCATGTTTTGCACGCTGATAGCATTCAGATTCTTTCTACTTTTCGTCTTCAGTCAAACCTGGCTCTTTTTTTTTTCACCATTTTTGTCAAAATAAAACTTCGCAGACATGAAAAAGATTTTGGAAATTGATCCCTCAAATGATCAAGCTAGGAAGGCCATTCGCCGACTAGAGCCACTTGCTGCAGAAAAGCGGGAAAAGATGAAGGAAGAAATGATTGGCAAGTCTTATTGTCTTTATCTTGGTACTTTATGATATTTGTATTTGTATTTTGTACTCTTTCTAAGGTGGTGCATGGGCTTGCTTTCATTGCATTACTTAGGTTCTTCATGTATGCTATTGTTAAAGTATATAACATCCTTTAATCTATACTTTTCTTTCTTTCTCGCTGCTGCAAAACGAACATGGCATGTTGCCTAAGATATCTCGGTAAAAGGGGAAAAAATCCTTTCTCAGTTGCTGTGTTCATTGGCATATTTATCTTGGTTAAGGTAGTATTCAGAATAAATTGTAAACACTGGTTTTTATTCCATGTAGTTATGGTGTCCATTCTTAAGACTAACTTGTTTTCCAGTGGTTCAGATAGGCAAAATTTTTTTTTATTTTCTTTAAAGTGATATGAAACCTTTTCTGTAAGAAATTATTTTTCAAAGGAATCTGTGTATGTCTTGTTAAGATATTTTCAAGCAGTGGGGATACCTAGGTGGTTGAAAAATGTAATAATTGGTTTTTGAATCATGGTGCGACTCTCAGATGAATTGTGCAAACTCATCGTCCGAGTGATGCATTTCATCTTGATATATTTTAAGTGCTCAGATTGGTATGCTGGTAGGAACTCAAACAGAGCTGCAATTTTTTTTAAAATTTCTATGTGGAATAGGCCTATGTAACTGTGGATAGAAAAAAACATAAAAATCCTGCAGGACTCCAAGGGCGTGCAACCTCCCTGCTCAAAGAGTCCCAAAGCCTTTACTCAGTTTCTGGATGTTCTTCCCCATTTCCTGCTTTTTATCCTTTTCCTAATCGAGTTACACCTCACTTAACCACATATCCACTTCTTTTCCTCTTACTGCCACGTCAGCATCTTGTTATCCTGCAGCCCATTGACATGAACCTTCTAATATTCCCATCAAGTCCTTAATGCAACTATGAGTATAACATATTCTCTGTGTTCTATGTAATGGGCATAGAGCTGGCTTTTGTTGATTGGGAATCTTGGAGTTGGAGAAGAAACATTAGGGTTGTCTTTTTGAATATATTTCTTTTATCTTTTAGTGCAAGGGTAGGGTAGAGGGTGAGCCTTGGTACAATGGTATGGTTATTGCCTTGTGACTTGGAGGTCATGGATTTAGATCTTAGAAACAGCCTTTTCACTTGTGAGAATAAAGCTGTGTACATCTACCTTTTCAGACTCCACTAAATGGGAGTCTCATGATCTAGGTCAGCACCTTTTTAGTACAAGGCTAAAGATGCTTGGTTTTATGGCATAAAATAAAACCTTTTGGATATCCAGGCAGAACTAATTAGATGGTTGGGATTCTTCTTTGTTGCACTTGGGGTGACTAACCGTTACATGCGCATTATAGCCTGTCATCTGCTTCTTTAATGATTTGGTCATTGCCTATTATCTGCTTTGTAAAAGCCAAAGTCCTATCTTAGATTTTGAATATTTTGTATGTACATACTTCTATTCTCAAGTGATCCTGAGTATGTTTTTCACTGCCCTCATTTACCTTCTCCCAAAAACTCTTTCTATATGCAGCAAAACTGAAAGATATGGGCAATTCGGTCTTGGGCCGCTTTGGGATGAGTGTGGATAACTTTAAAGCAGTCAAAGATCCAAACACTGGTTCCTATCTCTCATTCCAGCGTTAATTTTGGCTGAGAAAAGTCATAACAGCATTAAGTAAGAAGGAGGCAATCTTGAATGATACAGGTTTGAGGCTTCATTGCACATCCAAGTCATTAGGAAAATTCAAATGTTCTTAATGTATGTGAACTTGGTCATTCCTTTGAAAGGGCATTTGATGATTGATTTATCATGTGAAGGAGATTGGTAATAACATGATTATTAAACTCTCAAGTTAATTCTTAAATTTTTACAAGTTTATAATCTAATCATACAGAAATGAGTTAACTTGTGCACAAACTTTCTTTTTGTCAAACTCATGTGATTTAAGTAAATTCTAACAAAATTGATAAACTCTTGGTTCTATTGACGAGTTTATGAGTTTAGATTTATGTTTGATTTTACTATCCAAATGTAAATTATTTGTCACTTTTATTGGCTAAATTACTTTTAGTTTATCTTAAGCAGTATTTATTGATTTTATTTAGCTTGTTTTTTCTGTTTGTTACTAATTGATTATGTGTTGTTAATTACACAATAATATGTATATGAAATAAAGTATGGTATAAAATTAAAGCATGTATTGGGCTATATTTTATAATATTTCTTTCAATTATGTTGTTAAAAGGTTGAAAATTTTCAATATTAATCATAAAAATTTTATTTAGTTATACTTGCTAAATTATATTTTTTAAGAATATTTTTGAAATATGCAAACTCTTACGGGTCTACGAGTCTACAATTTGAGTTTTTTATGACTTTACAGTTTATCTAAATTTTGAAGTTTAATAACATTTGTATGACTAATGACTTTTAATCTGTATTCATGTTTTAGAAAATATGACAATTGTTCGCATTTTTTGGAAAAATATCGAATTGAACAGTTGACGTGATTCCTTTGGCTTTGGTGTTCCCTATTTTAGCCCTCTTTTCCTTTTTGATGGTCAAGGGAGTGCTTTTCTGTTGTAGGTACCTTGGAATTCCGAGTTATTAAAGAAGTAGGGGTAGAACATTTTGGAATCGTGGACATGCACACGTAACAGTGGATGATTGGAATCGTTTAGAGTTGTTCACTGTCGCTTTCCATCACAAGGTTATCCATTCTGGATCAGTTATCACTGTTAAAATGTGGTCATCGATAATAATTAGCAGATTTTGACATAGTAGAGGCTTTGGTCCCTGCAGATATTGGCTCGTAATTTGAAGTTTGTGAGTGTTGGAACAATATGTTTATGTGGTTGTGAACACTTTGCAGTTTATAATTTGATGTACCATTGTGGGTTGCTATCGTATATTGAATTGCTGTACTTCCACTAGTTCCGAAGAATTTGGTTTTGTCTAGTTTTCTGTTAGTTTGCGGTTTGATTTAGACTCAAAGCTACCTTCATTTGGTTGGCTGGCCACCTGTTTGGTATTACCAAAAAATTAAAATAAAAATAAAATGATATATTTTCATCTCAATCCTTTAAGCTTACCTCTTATTTATCTTTTATTGCATTACAACCAAATTAAAAAGGAGATTCATGCTTTGGAAAGTGAGGTGCAAGATATTAATCAAAAAAATTAAATCATTATTCTGAAAAATGAAATAATTATTATAAACCAAGGCAAACGCTATCATATGCCCCTTAAAAGCCGGACTCGCAACCCTACCTAGCCTTCAGGCTAATGCATCTTCTCATCCCAATCTATATACGAAGTCTACAGATGAAGAGACAAATCAAGCTTTTGATCTATCTCTGCACCAGTAGTCAAATTCCCATGATTTTGATTGCTGCTTTTCATTGATGTATGTCGAGAGATGTCATCCCTGCTATGGTTATTGCTTCTTATGCTTTTTTGCAAATTAATTAAACTTTTCTCATTATCCTGAGAGAATCGATTTCTTGAACTCCCTTCAACAAACAAAGTATTCCCAAATCGAGGTGCACCATTTGATCTAAATTGTCCTGAAATTTGATGGACTTGTTGTAGATAAGGCAGATTTGCTGCATGAGCAGTGATGAACATTGAAGGATTTACAATGCCCAATTGATGGGTTGGAGCAAAAACCATAGGGGTTGACAGTGAGGGAGCAAATGGATCCCATGGGTACTCAGAAGCTCTCTTAGCCTTTCTTGCAGCTGTTCTCTCTTTCTTGTGAGCATTTTGGTGTCCTCCTAGAGCTTGCGAACTGTAAAACTTCCTTGAACAGAATAGGCATGGAAAAACTCTTGATGTTGCATCTTCTCCTTGGCTCTCCTCAATTTTGGCTATCTTTTCCTCATATTCCATTTCTACATTCTAAAGCCCGGAAAGCGATTGAAAGGAAACAAAGAAAATTACAAATTACAATTTGTACACTTGAAAAGAGAGAAACTACGCTTAAAATAACATGCATGAGAGTGTACCTGAGGAAACATCAGAAGGATGGTTCAATTGGGAAGCAGAGGAGAGTAAAGAGTGGGAGGGTGAGATATTTTAAAGGAATGGAAGAACTGATAGGAGTATGGAACTTCGAGTTGAACTGGTCGATGAATTCAATGAAATGTGTACTCAGAGTTGGAATGTGTGAAGGGTCTTTCAGTATAGTATCATTAAATATAGTGCATGAGACAGTGAGGTGCATGGGCTTGGGAACAGGAGAGATAACAGAGTGAGAGAGAGATTCCATTTTCCAAACCAAACATTTCCTCTCGCCAATCACTTTCTTCATCTTAATATGCATAAGCCTCTTAGAGGGCGGTTCCCAACTTGTCTCGTGATTTGGAGAGTTCATAAGCACTTTGTGTCTCCGTTTATGGGGTCATTAGTCGAACTCTCAATCCAGACTTTATTTGCTGGGTTTAGACATTAGACATGAAATTACTTTTCACCCATAGTTAAATTGCTATGATATTGATATTCTAATAGAGAAATGTTCTCTCAAGTCTCAACACATGAATTGGATATGGTATTTGACCCTTGACATCAATGTATAAACAACTAGTAATTTTTTGGACCGGTCGACTTCTAGCCGATCCATATGTTGAGCCAGTCCCAAGGTCTGCTGAGCTCCTAGGGTTAGGCTGGAGGCAAGGGCTAATGGGGGCCCTTACAAATGATTCCTTTGGACCAGAGGTTGGGCCAGAAGCAAGGGTTGATTGGGCTTTCGCCCATGGGTTCCCTGGATTGGCCTGGGAGTAGGAAGCATCGAGTGTTCCGAACGGCATAAAATCCTCAAAGAGAATTTGCATTAATGCCCTTAAATGTTGAAACTGCTAGGAATAATGGAGGGCAACAGCTCCTCGGCCTAGATATAGGCTTAACCATTGAATGAGGACAAGTAATTCAATCTCTTAGCCAAGACACTAGTCCACCCTTTACCTTGAGTAAAGCAGCAACAATTTTATATATATTTCTAATGAATGTAGCAAATAGGATAAATTAACTAATAATGATATAAAATTCTTTTAACTGGATTGACTAGTAAGATAACTAAAAATCTTAGGGTCTGTTGTAGTTTTCAGAATTTTTAATTTTTTTTTACAAATTCTTGAAAATTGAAAACTGAAAATGAAAATTGAAATCTAAACTCAAACCAAACATACCCTTAGTTATTTTAAAACACAATTCTCCATATGTACATTCGTCACTAATGTAATTGGTTATAGTTTATATGTATAGGATTCCTTAGGTACCCCAGTGGTATGTACAAAAAAAGAACCTAGATCTACCATGATATTTTTTCAAATTCACTTTGGTCTTTTTCCTTATCCAAGTGACACTGAATCCCCTAAACATACTATGGAATGAGTAATGTGCAATAGAAAGGAAAGCAATATAATAATTTTATAAACTTAGGAGAGGTTGACATATTGATTTCACAAACACAAAGATCTCTGAGCAAATTTTATAAATAAAAAAAGTTTTGGAGAACTTTGCCATATATTTAGGAAATTCAGTGCAATTTATCTTAAAAAAGTGGTGTATCAATGACAATACTAATGCTAAAAGAATTTTTTTTATACATAATATATACACTTAAATCGATGTATGGTGATCACAATATAAACAAATGGTAGTAGTTATGGCAGTGTTAAATGCAATTTTAAGAATAGATTGACATTTTTTGTGAATACATAGGTTAGTTCTACGTTTATATAACAAAAATTAACAGATAACTATATTATGTGAGATTTTTGACATGAAAGGATTCCTTTCCGCCACCACGCATGAACACCAAAATCCAACTGAACAGAATACGAAATCATAATACTAATGCTACGTCACTATAATACACATCTCCTTTTAGAAACTTCTTTCATATGTGTTTGAGTTACAAAATCAAAATATGAGGGTGTGAAAAGGAAATAATTTGTGCAATTACGATCGGTAGTAAAAAATGTAGAAATATGCAGCAATGCGAATACAAAAATGTATGCATTTGACATTGTTGATATGTATAGTATTCCTGAGGATACATTCATAATAGATGTTACAAAGTTTAAATAAATGAATATTACTATTTCGTACAAAGATGTAAGCAAACTTTGGACGAAAATTACATGGTTCAGTTATTCAAAGAAAGGAGGAAATTATGATTAAAAAATAAAAGAAATAAAATTAGAGAAGTCAATTTTTCTTTTTCACAGGCATCTTCTTATTGAAGACAATTATATTTGAGCATTAGAAATCTTATAAGGGCCAAAGTTCTCCCAGTTACTCCTTGTCCAAGATTCGAATCTGAAACCATTCAAGGGAATGAGCATCTATCATTCTAATTGACGATGTATTGGTAGAGAGGCCATTTTTTATGGGAACTATTCTAGTAATTCACAAAATTATAGCTCGTTTGGCCAATCATTATTGTATTTGTAAAGAAATTAATTAGGTAAACTGAAAATTAGTAAACTTCTGACTTATACTGGGTATTGTACCCTTGAAATTGAGACAGAGATAGCTTAGTTTAGTATGGTAAATAATTAGAGGTTGAATTTAATTTTAATGTATTATTTGTGTAAAATTTCATGCATTGCCAATTAATGATATTTTGTTCACTGTTGTCCGTCAAGTCACATTTTCTATTTTTATTGATATATAGGAAAGAAAAATACCTATTGCACAAAGAATAGGCTTATTTTGTTTCAACTAATCTATTTTCACTATTACTCAAACCCCACATATTGGATATATAGGACCTGTTAATGACTGTGATTCACCCATGTCCATAAGATCGTGATTATTCTGTTGCTTTACCATCCCTTGCATGTGCATGTGTTGTATGTTTTGAATGTTCTTCATTCCTAGTGTAGGGAGAAAGTAAAATAAATTTTGGGAATTGAATTGACTTACTTAAAAATGACACAATGATAGAAGAAAATAACAAAAGAGTGGCATATGTATACATGATTATGCAATCCACAACTCAGTTAAATATATTAACAAAAATGAAAGCCCAATATATATGTTTATAATTAAAACAAATCCAATATATGTTTCGTTGTAAAAGATATATCTAGTGGCACTAATTTTACAATAGAAGCCTACAGGACATATTCTTTTTTAATGTCATGCCCACTCTCCTACATGATTCAGGGAAATATTAAACGATAGGTAAATATAAAAAAAATCCCTTCCTCTTTAATTTTAGTTTGAATTTCGGATCACAATAGATATAGTCGTGACAATATATCTTCTTCTTTATGGACAATGATTTTTAAAAGGAAAAAAAAAATCAATCACTACATATGGATAAAATTTATCCGAAATGATATCTAATTTTATTTACCTTTGATTGATGCAAAGTTTGTTGTGTTCTCCGCATGCAAAACTATTTGGTTTGAAAATAATGAAATGATATATTGTAGTATGAAAAATAAACATGACATGAGATGGAAAGTGAAATGATTTGGTGTTTGAGAAATAGATGTGAAGCGGTGAGAATAGTTCGTCTTTACATGAGAATGATAGAGGTAGAGAGCACCGCAAGAACAATTTTTTTTTTTAATGAAATAATGTTGGTTATATTGGACAGAGATATATTATTTCTTTGGAGTAGTTTTGTTTTTCAAGAAATAAAATATGGGTTTTGCGAGATAATAAGTGATTGAGGAAGAATAAACATTTTGAAGGATAAAATTGAAAACTAAAATTGGGCACCAAAAATAACTACCTCAAGGTGAATTCCTATTATAATATGTATAGATAGGTTATAATAAAAGGAAAATAATTTTAATGGGAGTTTCATGGATGGCCTGCATTATTTTAAGGATACCCGCATTTTGTAAAAATTAATAGTTAAAATTAAGCGACATGAACTATTTTTTTGAAAAATAAATAAATAATAATACTTACAAAAAGTTGTGGAATGTAAATAACGTCGGACTTGCAAGCCGCCATTGCCCCCCCCAACACCGTCGACCTTAGCCTCAGCTCGCACTGTCGGAGAAGCCAAAGGGCGGGGAGGTTTCTGCTCGCAGTCAAAATAGCTAGCACCATCATCGTTTGAAGCAATCCACGCGCAGCACGGTCTTCGAAATAGCTCGCTCCATCGTCAAGATCTGATCCCAATTCGCACCACCGTAAGCCTTGTCCCTCTTTTTCTTTCTCTAATCCTGTTCTTGCTGTGATTTCTGCTTCATAATCGAGATCTGGTTTAGCTAATTTCTCTTTCTTGTTTCCATGTTTGCTTCCATCTCTTTTCTCATTTTCTCCTGATTCTAATTCTTGCTGTGATTTCCGCTACTGAGGTTGCTTCTTTTATTAATTTTTGTGATTGATTGGTCATGTGATAAGTTTATTATGTAATTTTCATTAGGCACTATTATGTAATTTTTTGTAACTGCTTGTAATTCCTCCTGATATTGCTTGTGTCAATTTGGTTGAAATGAATTTGTGCTCATTCATTATCTTCATCGTTTAGTGCAATGAATACTTTGGACAAACTTGGTCTCTGTAACTTCATTGGAGCATTATTTTTAAATTTTATTTTTGGATCACTATATTCATATAAACTTTAATATCTTCTTCCGGCCGTGTAATTGTTGAGGAGGGGAAGGTTATAGCGCCAGGCAGGAACCGCGAACTACTGAGACACGAAAGGTAATTTGATCGATGACTTTTTTTTTTTTTTTTATGTAGTTATCTTCTATGCTGAATTATTTTAAAAAATATATTATTCTATTTCGGTATATTTTTTGTGCTTTATTATTTTTGTGAAGGCCTATTTAAGGGGTGTTAAATGGCCTAAGCTTGTTTAGGCCTACACGAAGGCCTGGCCTTATGGCCTACTGTTTGATTTATAATAGATTTTAAAAATAGTCTTTGTAGGCTTTAGGCCAGGCCAAAAAATAAAGCCTCTATAGGTAATATGCCAGGTTTAGGCTCAATATTTTTGTTATAGGCTTGGCCTGCTGTTCCCACCCCTACAAGGAAGGGAGAGGCTCATTAGTTAAAAGTGTGTTTGGAAGTGATTTTAGATAAGGGAGTAGGATGGTCAAGGAGCGACACCTTGTCCCTCCCTTGCCATTCAAACTCTTCATTTTGTGTCCCTTCAAATGGGGGTCAAGGAAGGAATAAGCTTCATTTCCCTTCCACTCTCTCATTAAAGTTGTTGAACATTCAAACAAGAGAGTGACATGTTTTGTTTCACCCTACTCTATGCCTCTCCATTCTCTTCTATTATTAGTCATTCCCTTCCATCATTATGAAACTCCTAATCATAGCCGAAAGCACTCCAATGTCAAGGAACCCTAAATCCCAATTCTTCAAACTCTCCAATCAAGGTTGATTCACGGATCTTCCACCATCGATTCACGATTTTTATACGCTTTGTTTCCTCCTAAACATTGTTAGAGGTTTGATTTTTGTCATTCTCTTCTCATTTAGCGTTTTGATCTTCCTCTCATTTGAGTTCTTCATAATGATTTTTGTGCGATTCAGGAAGAACACCATCAGATTCATTGCTTTTATTCCATTTCTTTGTTGGAAGCTTCATTCTCTCTCCGTTTATTGCATTTCTTTGCTGTATGCTTTGATTCTCTCTCTGTTTCTGTGTTTATCGCATTTCGTTCCCTTTTACCATCATTGTTTATCATTGTCCAATGATCTGGATGAGTTAGCATCTTAAAGATGAGATAGTATTGAGTATGGGACTGCTACGTGAACTTGCTTATTGTTCAATAATCTGGAAAAAAAGGTTTTAGGGTTCGATTATTTATTGGAAGCCCAGTGATTCATCCCATAAGGGTTTTAAGCCACTATATTAAGAAAAATTAAACTGCTATCTTTTATTTTATTGATCATTTAATTTTCTGAAATTTTTTCATATTATTGATAGTATTATTCATATCATAGGACTGTGAATTCATCACTCTAGATGGAACAATTTTGCAATATTTTTCTGAAGCAAGAAGTTCTCTTTTTGCTGTTAGTGTGATGCAACTGAAAATTAGCTGTGATGCTTGGACTTTATCCAAGCACTTGTTCATGAATGTGTGTATGATGAGTTCATTGAGAAAGCCAGGGCATGGGCTTTGAAGCGATCTGTTGGTGATCCATTCAAGGGAGGAATTGAGCAAGGTCCTCAAGTAAATATATATGCCTTTTCAGGACACCGTCATACTTGATCATAGTCCAAGAGCCATGTTTTCCAAAGTTGTTTGAGGATGTGATATATCAGCAATATGACATTGTTGCTTTAGATATATCACTATCCTTTTAGTGTCATGCGCAGATACTTGATGCTGCTCACTCCTAAAATGCATTGAAAGTTATACACTTATTTGTTAATGGATTTGGTTTATGATAGCCAAAAAGCACAAACTACTTTTACGTATGAATGGTGGTGTGATGATAGCTCCTAAAGTTCAGTAAAAAAACTATAACATTGAGAATAATAAGAGTATTCTGTGCAATGCATTTCTCTGGTATTATTTATTTATTTGTTTATAATTTCAGCTTAGTAGAGAAAATCCATAGCGACCATGAGGGAAAGAGAAGAACAACTAATAATTTTGTAGAAGAGAGTTAGTCTGAAACTGTTGCTTTCTTCTTTTGGTTATGTCTGTTAATCTGTCAAGAGTTATACAAATGCATTGAAAGAGTCCTTTTAGCAGATAATGTTGTTATTATCTTTGTGTTTTGCTTCTTTCACTCATTTTGCTATTATACTTCATCTTCATCTCTCTGGCTTCATTATGTACTTTTACGGCTCCAGACAAACATCTTTAGGAAGTTTTCCAAACCATCACATATAAATTTTTGTGTCTACAGAAGCACTTAACTAAGCATTTGTAACCATAACTTTTCAAAGTGTTTGTGAAACTCTGTTGAAACCAACCCAAAATTTCTGAAAATAATTCCTTTGGATTCTCCTTCCAAACCATTCTTAACATGGCAGAGCTATCAATCAGCCTGTTCCTTAACTTGCTTAAAGATTCCCCATCCTTTTTTGACCCGATGCTTCTTCTCTTCATAATACTTTCTGGAAAGGCTGACATGTATTTCCTTACAGATTTCAAACATGGCTATTTGTTTAATCTATTTCAATTTTGTGTTGGTTTTATAGGTGAGCACGTGCCTCATTGTTTAATCTTGCACTGAATTTCTATTTGAGGAACAGAGAGACTTCTTGTCCAATTGTCCTGTCTTCAATTCTTCAGTGCATAAACACTAAACAAAAGTTCCCATTTCTTAACTCTTGTTATTGGTGGAAATGCTATTAGGTGCAATCAGTTGGTGGTTAATGAATGCTAAGTCAGTCAACTTCATATTCAGTATAGTAATTAAATTTTCAGTTTTTTAGGCACAGGTGCAACAGCATAGGGTGCAATTATGGAATTCCAGACACATAACCATGTTTTTCTTTCATATTTTGTTATGTAAGAGCTTTTAGGGATTGAAATCCTCTATAGTTTTAGAAAAACTGCAGAGGATATTGATACTGTGTCCTAAGGGCATACATTAACAAAAGCTTTAGATCTTTAGCTCTTCTGTCATGCCTTTCAATGAGCTTTAATTTTATCAACTTTTCCCCAGCCATAATAGCACCTCCTTCCTGTTATTGTTGACAGTATGAATATGATGTGAAGATTTTTAATCTCTCTGGACAGCATTAACTTTGACAAATTTATTGCTGGAAACAACAAGATGCAATGGGAGCCTCCCGAGGGCAAAGGCTTTCAGGGATGCAAAAGCAAGTACTTAGCTTATACAGAGGGTTTCTGCACGGCCCGTTCCAAATCTGATGAAGAACGGCACAAGATAGAGTCAATAGTATCAGAAGAATTCCGCGTAATTCCAAGGATGTAGATCGGAAAAATTTTCTCTACATTGAGTATTTACTTCGGCGTGGCAAGAAGCAACTTGATCAGCTTAGGAACCCTGGTACCACTGGGTTAACTTCATTAGACGTTGATTTGTCTAGAACCAATAAGACTAACCCTTAAAATAAGCATTAAAATGCTTGTGATCATCATCACCAAAGAAAACATGTATCGTTATATGTTCCCTGCTAACTTTCTCAATTTATTAATTCAAATTATTTGAATATTGAGATGCATATCCTTTCATAGTTAGAGAAATAAATACAATGCATATTGTGAATGGTGTGATTATGCATTTTAATGAAATCATTTTCAGCTTTGAGAGATTAATTTGGTGCTCTAGTTGGCCAATAAATTGTTGCTTGTTTCCTTGCCTTCAAGAAGGCCAATAAATTCATTTATGTTTGGATCAAGTATTGGATTGCATACAAAAAAATGAGTGTGTATATGGTGTGTGTGGAATGTTGTTTATTGAAGTTTCATTATGTCTTTCAAGCTGATACAAAATGGACAAGGTCACTTTGTGAAGCTTGATACAGTATAAATATATGTCCTGGTGTTATCCAAATTTTTAATTTTAGATGTTCAAGGTGTGGGAATGTAGCTAGACATAGGTCAAGATGGTCCACAATTCATGTTCTTGCTTTATTGGCATCCTTCCCGTAGTAACTTTTAACAATGACTTTGAGGGGCATTATTCTCAGAGACCAGGGGGAGGGGATTGGACTCAGCACAAAAAATAAACAGAGTTATCTCATTACTGGCCAAGTATGTTTGTTTAACAGAGAACGTGCAGAGTTTTTGAAGATTGTTTCCATAGGGAGCACACAACTTTACTCCGCTGCCTGTTGAGTTCTAGTGTTCAGCTGAGGTGAGCACACCGCTAGCGTGTTGTTCAACTCCATTTCAATCTTTAACTAAGTGAAAGGCTAAAATTACACTTCAAAATTTTAAACACACAAGACTCTTTTACCTTCTGCCCCTTCTCACACACCACTCCCGTTTAGTCACCCACAATCTTTTCCTCACTTTTCAGGTACAGCCGCCGTTTCCCCCTTCCATTTCCTCCAAACATCCCCTTCCCCTCTTCACCACTTTCTGTCAACTGAAGTGGGCTGGCAGCATTGGAGCTGTGAGGTGGTGGCTGTGTGTGTTTGGCAAGGTGGCTGAGGGTGAAACTTTGGCGGTGTAGAGTGCTGAGTTGTGACTGTTCTGTTGTGATCTCTATGTTCTTATTCAAGTTTTATTGGAGGAATTTTTTTTTCCTTTGTATGTGTGTGTGTTTGAACTCAGTAACGATCTACTTCGATTATAATGCTCATTTGGAGATTATATTTTCTTGGATGTGGCTATCTTTTGTGGATTAGATGATTTGTTGAATTGGAAATCAGATGTTTACCAATCTATATGCGTTTTTTAGCCTATCAAGACTCATTACACCTTACCGGACGATTACAATTCCTGTAGTCAGACTGATAGCAACTGGTGCTGGACATTTTTGTACTGTTACATTTCTGGAGGAGCTGCAAGTGTAAGAAGTTGGGAAAAACTTGAGTGATTTTAAGTGGGCGGGATATTGGGTTGGGGGTTTGGAAGAATAACATGAGTTTTAAGTTTTTAATTCTGGCCGCTCAATTAATATAAAGGCTAAATGTTCGTTTGGTTTCGGTTTTTAATTTGTAGTTCAATACCATTTGAAGAAATATTAAAAACTATGAGAATTATAAGTTTAATTTTTAATTTTTATTTTCAGTTTTAAGTATAGGATTAAAAACCTACCCTTATATCACTCTGAACGCATTTGGCCATTTTCCTGCCTTGCCAATGTCTGCCATTTGCGAACGAATTTAATTAAATAAATATATAAATTGAAATGAGTAAGGATGTAATATATATATTATTTGACACCACAAATAACATGGGAGTGCTTGGTCTAGTGGCTGAGTGTGGCTTGTGCATGTTGGGGTAGTGGGGTTCGATCCCCCCACTTAGTGTTTTGGGATTTTGTCTCAAAATTCCCAAGGATGTAATATATATATTATCTGACACTATATATATCAAAGGCGCGCTTGGCCTAGTGGCTGTGTGTGGCTTGCCCATGTTGGGAGTGGGGTTCGATTCCCCCAAGTTGCAGTTTTGGGATTTTGTCTCAAAATTCCCAATGCTCAACTGTGGACGTGGTCAACGCACAGGAGGCATGGTCAACACCGATTCGGTCGGTTCAACTCCCACCCGCCGGTTCGCTCGCCGGTCAACTCCGAGTTTGACCAAGGTTTGACCGGTTTGATGCTTGACTGGTCTGATTGAAGAGCCGAACTGGACCAGGACCCCTTCACCGGTTTCGGTCTCCGGTCTGGTCGGTTTTTAATATATCCTTTAGGATTTTTTTATTAAATTCTTAAAAATTAAAAAACTAAAAATTGAAATTACACGCACCCTAAGAATTTTTTCATTCCTTATATAACAAAATCATTTTTACTTGATAATAAATCTGCCTGCAAGATTGCTTATTACCATTCACTATATTCAATTTCAACTTCCATACATGTAATTATTTATTCATTGTCTCCTTCATGATATGTATATACTACCTACATCCACTTTTATCTTTCTAGTTACATTGATTTTTTAATATACCAAATTTTAATTATTTTTCAAGGAGATAGATCAAGATAGATGGAGCGAGTATTTTTCTATGTTGTTATTGGAATTCATTAATCAATGTCCTTGGAGCATTAGTTCCTTCAGGAGTTCGCATTTAGAAGCCACGTGAGAAAGCCTAATTATAATGATCCTATTAAATTAAGAGTTAACGCATTTTATCCTCTTAATTTTAGTGTTGCAATTAAATCCCGATTTTTTAAAATGTGCATTATGACATACTAAACTTTCAAAACTTGTCAAAAAACCTTTTACTTTTCAAACATTGCATCACAACACCTTTAACTTTTGAAACGTAAACCCCCTCCCCCAAAGCTTTAACTCATATTAGAGCGCTTTGCACACAATAAAAAAATTGGTTAATTACACATAGGATTCACAACAAATGACCTTGGACAAATTAAAACATCAATGAGTTAACTGCACATAAATCTTATCTTCAGTTGCCAAAATTATACTTGGGATATTTTACACAATTTGAAAGTTCAAGTTGTCGCACGCACATTTGAAAACGATACTAAATTCACATACATAAAGTTTAAGGGGTAAGATGCATTTAACCCTAAAAATAATGATCCCCTTTTTCACGTGGCTTCAAATCCCATGAAGAATAAAAGAAAAGAAAAGAATCAAATCAAATTAAAATAGACCAAAAATCCATTTAGTGGACCAAGCGACAAAGAGCATAACAACAGATCTAAATTTGACCATTCTCTTTGTATTTTCATTGTTCTATCACTGCTTGTATGGATAATTATGTGCAAGTTAATCCGATCCAAATAAAGCATTCATTTATCAAATTATAATGTATCATAAATAGCTCATTCTCTTCGAAGTTTGGTCAGTCGGCGTCGGCGAGATCCGACTGCAGGGTGGTGTACGCGAGCAAGAACCAGCGACTGCTTTCAATGGTTCAGGAATTTAGTCGATGGCAATTGGTCACGTGAGCTCTTTTATTTGTATTATAATCTCAACCATTTAATTTAATCTAACGGTTAAAATCTCATTCTCAGACATATTTCATATGATAGAAACTAAAAACTACAAAGCAATATTAGAATACCAAAACTCTTCCCGAAGTTGTTCCGGTCCAAAACACACAAGAAGAACAAACATGACGAAATGGCAGTACCAACATCACAACATGAACAAACACTCAAGTCTTATATTTCATATAATTTAATCTAACGGTTAAAATCTCATTCTCAGACATATTTCATATAATAGAAACTAAAAACTACAAAGCATTAGAACACCAAGACTCTTCCCGAAGTTGTTCCGGTCCAAAACACACGAGAAGAACAAACATGACGAAATGGCAGTACCAACATCACAACATGAACAAACACTCAAGTCTTATATTTCAATTTATTCCAAAAATAGTTGCAGCAACGAAAAATTACCAACACAGAGAGCAATCAACGCTAAACTCTAAGAGACAAAGAGAGTACCCGTACCTCACAATGTAAAAGAAAAAATGGCAGCAAATCAACTTAGAAAGTAGCCATTGTCGCCAAAATTTCCTCGTCCCTACTGTGTGGGGACTCGCCACGCGCTGTTGGGGGGGGGAGGAGATGGCTGCCGTTGCTGATGTGGTGTCACCGGCGATGAAGCAATGGAGGGGATGAAAATTGCAAGGAGGGGAGGTAGGGTTCTTATTTCAACGGAGATGAAACATAAATAAATAGAAGGTGAAATACACTAACCATCCTTGACCTACCAAAAAAATGACAATCCAACTACCCCATTTCAATAAGATTGTGTTTGGTGCTTTCTTTTTTATGATTTTTTTTTATAAATTATACATTAAATAATAAAGGTAATTACAAAATAAGTAATGAGTTTAATTTCTATCCATTGATAGAATAAAATAAAATATTAATATAACTTTTCATGAATATGACACTTTCTTAAATTTTTATCAGTTCATGATTAAAATTTTTTTATATTATCAATTCATAAAAATAAAATTCATACATAATATTAAAAATTATATTAAAATTTAATAATAATTTTTTTGATTAAAAAAGTAATAATAAGCATTTTATAAAGAATATATAAAAATTAAATAAATATTTGGAATAATATTAAAATATATGAATAAATATTAAGTATTTTTAAAAAAATAAATAATACATGATAAATAATATTAGTAATAAATAATATTAATATAAAATATGATTATATGAATGACATTCAAACTATTAAAAATAATTATTATAAAATAATAATTTAATTAGCATAGTTAATGGTTAGTTATCTAGCATAATTTGACACTATTTTAAATTTTTATTAGTTTATAATGTAAAATTGACTTTACACTATTAATTAATAAAAACTCAAAAAAATTTCAAACCTTGCTATTATAGTGGGCAGTTACCTACTATGATTTGATATTTTTTTATAAATTTATGTTGATTGATTTGTTTTACAATTGTTATTTTATAATTTCATTTTAATGCACTAGTAGTATAAATAGTTTATATAATGTATTCAAGCATATATTGACATAGTCAAAGTGATTTACTCATATATCTACTATTTGAAAAATCATTTAAATGAAATAATTAGTTGGATAATAATATTAAAAACTTTTACACTATCAATGCATCAAAATTAAATTCTTATTTTTTATCATTTTATTTTTGTAATAGTTTATTTTCATTTAATATCAAATATAAAAATAATATATCATTTTTTTCCTTATAATATTTTCAACTTCTATAATTTTTTATTCATAATACATGTAATGAACATGGAAAACATATCAAAGTAATATTATTGAAGAATCATTTACAGACAAATTTTTAAAAAATGATAACTAAATATTAATTTGTAATAATAATTTAAAATTTTTATTTTTATTATATATAAACATATTTTCTATGAAATGCTATATAATTTATAAACTTAGATAATAAATTTTATTAATTTATGTATTTTCATATTATTTTCTTGTCATTTACTATTTATTTAAAATAATTATTATTGATGTTTAATTAAAAATAATTATTTAATTCTAAATTTTAAAATTATCTGTCATTTTAATATATAAAAAGTGATTATGATTAATAAGTTTATTTAATATGTTGTAGGCATCAAACAACAAGAAATCAATACATAGAATTTATTATTTTTCCATAATTATTTTTATTATTTAATATATGATTTATAAAAATCAAATCATAAAAAGGGATGCACCAAACACATCCTTAATGAAATGGGATGAAGTGTAGGTTTTTCAAATAAATAAAATGGAGTGTCATTTCTTAATACTTTAAGAGCTAAATGTATTTTACCTATAAATAAATAAATAAGTAGATAGCACAAACAAGTGAATGTTCAATATCGTCATTGAAACTAGCACTATGCGTGCAATGCATGGCAAACTCTTTACACCATGACGGAAACATAAATTGTTACTACTTTCATCATCTACTAAGTGTTAATCTTCACTCATGCTCACATATCAAAAATGATTAAATAAATTTAAAATTAGATAAGTTTAAATATATTTTATAACACTACCCTTATCACTTGTTGCAATACCCTCTCTCATATTTAATCTATGCACTAACTTTCTATCTCTCTCATAACAGGATCAAGGGAAAAATAATTAATATTGTCTGAATTTTAAAATGTCAAATAAGTAGTAGAAAAATAAAATTTTATAAATGGATACTTATTCGAGAACGAGGAGTACTCCCGCTATCTTTAAATAATTGTCTAGTTATAAATGCTTGCTGAAATTAATGAAATGATTGCTAAAACATCAATGTGAGTAAAAATTAGAAATACTTTACTAAATTAACTTTGTTTCTTTTCAATACTCTAACTTCCTCTCTCATCCTTCACTAATGAGTCAATAGTATTTAATAAGGATATTATTGGTAAAAAAAAAATTAATACTATCTAAACTTTTAAAATAGATAATTATTTCTAAACAAAGTAAATTTTTGAAATGGATAATTATTCAATGGTGAAGGGAGTAATTAATAACCTAAATTATTACTCCATCCCTTTCAAAATATTTATCCAAATAACTTCATATTTTAAAATATTTGTCAATTTCATATTTCAATAAAGCATTAATTTTATTCTTCCAATACTAGCCCCAATTAATTTCACATTTTTAAAGCATTCTATTTAATATTAGCTTTGAACATTGTACTATATTAATTAATATATAGGGATATATTAGTTCATTCACTATATTTTACGTAATTACTAATATCATTTATTATCTTTCTTAATATTTGTGTTTGTCCTAAATTGACAAATATTTTGAAAGGAAGGAGTAATAGAATAAACTATATTCATTTTTCTAAATTTGGTAAAATTTGCTCTGCGTCTTTAGATTTTGTCCGTAAAACCAGCCTCTCCTTATACATTATCCATTATGCAATGGAATGGGAATATAATAATTTTAAACTCATGAAGATCTATTTAATGATTTCACAAATTTAGGGACCTCCTAAATAAATGTTACAAATAAAGAGGAGTCGAGGTAAATTTCATCAAACTTCCAAGGTCAATAAATTTTCCCTTATTAATGTACGTGGCAAATTTTTAAAAAATAAAATTATGGTGAGAAGATGGATAATGTACATGATCGTATGTACACACAAATAATATATAAATATTAAAATACTTTAACTTTTATGCATTAACAGTTAAATTTTAACCCATTCAAAGGTTTTTGTCTTTGCCCATTTAACCTACTAATTAACAAGGAGCCCGACTAACTCATTGGATCGATCCATTTATTTATTTATTTATTTACTTTTAAAATGCAAGTTTTACTATTATACATGTTACAACTTTTAAGCTAAATATCCGTTTTCATTTATTTTTGCATTTTTTGTAATTCTTATTGATTTTAATTGGCATGCATTGGCAGTGTAAACTTTTTTAGAATGAGCCAATAAAAAGTTGCCATATGATTCATTTTGTAACTAACTCTTCAAATTTTTTAAAATCTGCACATGACTAATGATTTGTCAATATAATTGTTCATTGGCTTACAATATAAAGATGTTTTACATTGAGAGACTATACTGAAATGGAGGTATTGGCTTACCCCTAATTGGAAGCTCCCTAAAGAAAAGGGCACTCTCTGCATTTGTGGCTGACTAGCCACACCCAAAACACAATGAAGAACTTGAAAGCATTACCCAGGTCTTCTCTCAAAGTCGGCACATTGGATATGTTTGCATTAACTTTGCCCATGTATTGATTGCCCCTTTTGCTCTAAGTCTGAGATGTAGCAAGGCATGCTAGGATGGCCTCAGAGGCGGCCTTCCCGACTTGCCTCACCGCTGGCCCTATTGGTGGTGACCTTTGCTCGAACCCGCTCCACTTGGGAAGAGCCGCTGAAACTTGGCCTTCTTATTGGCCTCTGACATCATCCTTGATTCCATTAAACCACTCTCAAGACTAATCGATGTGTCTACAACCTAGCATAGTCCATGGTCCCGACGTGAGGCTACAAATTGAGGAGCATGTTTTTAGGTAGAACCTTAACAAAACATCTCACCCTAGCCGTCCCTCGATAACATGCTGGAGGCTGCTTGGGCTAGATAGGTGAAGTGCTCGTCATACCTCAGAGCCATGCCTAGAGTTAACCTGGAGCTTCAAGAACACTTCAATCATCTGGACATGTAGGCTTTCTGAGAGGAATCTCTGCATGAAGGCTTTCTTGAACTATTCCCAAAAAGGTGGGCTAGAGGTCCCATGCCTCTGTCGCCATGTCCATTGAAGGTGGAAGTCCATCCTTGAAACATTCCAAGGCTTGAGTCATGTTTTCCTAACTAGAAACAGTTGTGTGGTCACCTTGAGCCGTCTAGTCATCACATCTAGTTTGCTACCATCTGGTCAAAGGCTCTAAGACGAGCACTATCACTAGATGAGCCACTCATGTGGTGACGTCGAAGGCGTGAATGGTTCACAGGTGGACCGGCCACACTTGAGAAATGGAGGACATAGAACAAGATCATGAGTGTCAAGAAAAGATAGATTCTTACCGAACCTAGACATGACTGACTCTTCCTAAAGGCCTCAATAATACTATGTCAATGCAAATAGACTTCCATTTACACAGACGCCATGTGATTTGTGGACACTTGTTCCAGGAATATACAAGGAAACCTATCTTATACAAGTTTGTCACGATCCGCTAGGGAACATGACTAGCACGTGCCTATTTGGGCCCCTACGAAAGCCTCTGTAACTGACCGGCTAATATGCATAAATAATAAAAATATATAATCCAATAATTTAATGTCAATTGAGTTTCATAATTCTAAATATTTCCAAAGCATAAATCTTGAAAATAAAACTATGTAATAAGTATAATGCTGGGCCATAGCCAAACATAATTCAATAAACAACTAGAAATCAAATTAATTAATCATAAAATATGCATGTCCTATTTTGCCTACACAATTACGGGATACCGCTAAACTAACATAACCTATAATAAACTTCACCTTAAAGCGAAGCTCACCAAAAGAAGTTGCAACATTACTTGGAGGATCCTCTGTGTAATCTGAACCTATAGCTATATTTGTAATGGAGGAAAAGAAAAGGTAAGTTCATCAAACTCTTTAACCTGGTTTTACTCACAACACACATTACAACAAAAATAGTACATAAATATACATGCATTGATATAAAACATTTTGATATTTCAATACATAATTATTCTGAAAATGATAATTCAACTAAAATCATAACAATAACTAGTAGAGAAATATGAGCTAAACTAAATATAATAAACTATACTAAAATGATAACTCATATGAGAAGGCACCTAACTAGGTCCTATAAGTGGACACCACACTAGGTTCCTTACTATAACCCCGTTAGCTAGTTCTTTGGCAAACCACTTGTACCAAGGTTAATGATCTTACGTTAACTCACTATTCTATTTCTCACTAATCATTGGCTAAAAACTAATATTCAAAATAATTCACTGTCATGTTCTTCATATTAAACTAGGCTTTATGCAATTTTCTACTGATAAAATAATTTAAATCATACATACAACAAGTATGGTCCCATGAGCTTTTCAAACAATATTTTCATGATAACTGCGAAATAATAATTGTCTAAAATTTCTAAAATTCGTGAAAACATGTTTTCTTCGCATAAAACATTCTAAAATTTCACAAACAATTTGTATGACATTGGAAAGTACTATTAATGACCGAAAGTATGGTCATGAGCTTAAACCCACTCACTATTGGTAGCTAGGAATGTGTTTTCACTATTAACTTAACCCGAGGGAAGATGAATGGAATCTGGAACTTCCAAAGGGCATAATGAAAACATAAACTTTTGACAATAATACTAAGAACTGAATTTGGAATGATAGGGAGGAAGAATGTTATGAGAAAACCGTGCTTGATAGTGCCCTAATTCATAAACAAGATGAAAGAGGAGAAACGGCTAAAATTTATGTAAATCACTTATCTGAAAGCTTGGGAGAGGAGGAAAAACGGAAGGAAAATGTAAGAGAGACATAGAGTGTTCGCGACATCTAGGGTGTAATATCCCAAAAATGGATGCCTTTAGGACGGATATACCTAAACTAGGAAGATTTGGAAAAGATTTTAGGCATCGCAAAATTTCAACGATACTTATTTGAAGATATTATATATTATTTATATTTAACATGTATTACATAAACGGTTTGTTAGATATCATCATCATCATCATCATTATATTATTCCAAAATTGACAATGTATTAGCGTATATATATATATATATATATATATATATATATATATATATATATATATATATATATATATATATAAAATTTCAAAACCACACAATGCCAATTGCCAAACCATGAGTCATAGCAAAAAGAAAATAAAATATATAAATAAAATAAGAACAAGAGTAGTTCAAGTTAAACGAGTATATATATCTATGTGGCGTTAAATGTGGAATGCGAGTACACAGAGCCCTTGTTGGGCTTATATTTTATGCTCCTAGTATATATTTGGCACATCTAATACTCTTAATATTCTTATAAGAACCCTAGTCATCTAAAGATTTTTTCCTAGAGAGAAAAACATTATTCCTCTCAATTTTCTCCGATTAATTTCTTCCAATAAGTGATTTTCATGGAATTTAGTCAGTTTTTCCTCTTTTCATCTAATTTACGAATTAGGGCATGATCATGGTTTTCTCACAACTTTCTTCCTCCCTACCACCCCAAACTTAGTTTGGGTGATAAAATCAAATTGTTTATGTTTTCATTATGTTGTTTGGCAGCTACCTGGACCATTCTTGCTCCCAGGACAAGTTGTCATGGAAGTGCACTTTAGCTACGAACGATGAGTGGGTAGTTACTCATGTTATATTTTAGCCATTAAAAGTATTTTATAAATTGATTATTATCATTATTATCATGAAAATCATATTTTGGAAAGCTCATGGGACCATTGTTTGTTGCTTGGTTGTTAGAAGATGTTACCAGTTCAAGCTATATTATATTTCACGAATATATGATTTTATATGGCATGATATGGACATTCTCATTAGAAATAGGTTGACAGTTATCATAATTTCATAGTTAAAAGTATTATTTGATTATTAGATATGAACAGTAGGCAAGACATCATATAATAATTTACACGAATATTAGAAAATATTATTATTATTATCTATTAGCACAATATGACCCGAATAGCAAGAACAGACATTATGTTGTGTAAATTTTAATTATACATATATAGTCTAGCCTTATTAGAAACTCAGTTAAACAACTAGTGCAATACCTAATTAAAATAAGAAATAGTAATGTTTACCATGATAAGATTTAGCTAGTTGATATAGAGTACCAACAGTTAAGTTATAAAATATTAGTACATACTTATTATGTATTGTAAGAATAACAACCATAATAATAAGAATGAACTAAGTAACAATTAAAGTTTATGTGATACCCGTACACATGTCCATAGACAGGTACCGTGTGGTCTTAGGGTCCCTTGGACCCACCCAAATAACCAGTTAGCCCGGATAGGAACCAAGTTACACTGAGGTTCCTGGAGAATTATGCAAAACATGTTCATGAACCATGGCCGCTGAATCTAACCATGCCTTTTTGTGCCCAATTGGTGGCATAGGCTTGCTGAACGAGTGGTGATGTTCCAAGCTCGTTGCAGCTTGAGCTTTAGTCATTTGAGCTAGCACCCCGTTTCGACATAATATCAGAAAATGACATAGTTTAACTAAATGATATCCCCATCCCTTTTTAAACCCTTAGATTGAGCTTCCCTACCCCTAAACCAAAATCCTTCTTCCCCAAACATATTCCCACCCTTTCTCACTCACTCTCACACAAATCTTCTTCCCCAAATCTTTAAGGATGTAAAATGTTGATGGATTATGTCTCCTTTCTCCTCATTCTTTTATGTTCTTAGTTTGGATGTCTTTGTTCTCCACTCCGTCAGTAGGGTGCTACCCCAATGTAGCTAGAATTGTTATAGAGTAATCTAGGAGCACCTATAGATTTCTTATAAGTTTTATGATTGTTGAAACATTGGTGCCATCGTCCTACCTAGAGTCCCAATGGTGTTGGTGCTTCATGTTTGACCCCTTCAGGTGGAGTGGGTTATTCATGACCTTATTTTGGTCATCATACTATTATTTTCTAGCATTACGAAGTGTTTAGAATTTTGATAAATGGATTCTTCCATGATATGGTTTTATATAAAAATGTACTTTTGTTGGAATGACTCCATTTGAACTCATACATGAAAATTATGATTTTAGGATATGCATGGGACCATTTTGCTCTATAAAAGTTTTACATGAATTAATTTATAGCTTTAAATGGATTATGAAAATTTGAATTATTATGATTGATAAAATGAAACTTGAGGCTTTATGGTTATTATGGGAACTGAGACATGTTGAATTTAGAACTTATAGAACTCTGCTTTTTATGACCAAGTATGGTTTTAGATTAGAGAGTTACTAAAAGGAACAAAACTATGAGTTAATAGTAGTTATTCCATTAACCTTGGTATACCAAGACCTATGAGAGGCATTTATCCATATGTTAGATCAGTCTGACGAGGAATGCAGTTGCAGTGGACCTTTAAGATCACAATTAGGGTCTCTTGTTCGTGAGGGACTTAGCACCCACCTTCTAGTTTATGGATAATATGTTCTTTTAGTAATTTTGGAGAAAATAAAAATGATTTTATCAGTTACCGCCCGTTTATGATCTAAGACTATTGTACAATTTATATAGAAATGATTTATGAGATTGCATTATTATTTATGTATATTTCCTTCTTATCCCATGTTTGGTTATGAGTGAGGATCCACTCACTTAAGTTTTGTAACAAAACTCACTCCTCCCTCCTTTTCTCACAAATAGAGGTATAGCACAATATCCTCCTTTTCCTCCCCATCATTTTGTGTAGAAGTGTCAGATGATATTGCGAGTAGGGTCTTAGACCATACATTAGTTTTTTTTATTACCATGATTCTTTTGTATTAAAATGATTTAGCATCTATGGTTTATTTTGTAAATGAGCAACTCGGTATGATTTATATTACACTATAGTTTCAGAATTATTCATGGAGAAAAAGGAGTTATTCAGATTTATTGTGAGTTAAATGTAGAATTTGATTTATGATTTAAATTGGATTTTATGAATAATATATATATATAGTACAGGCATAGCGATCACGAGGCTTATGTGAGAACGAGAACTCTCATGTGCCCTTATACCAAATCGGGTCATGACAATTTATTAATAGTTATTATGTAACATGATAGGGCTTAGCCAGTTAATAAAAATTAACTAATAGCTTTTGCAACCTCTATGATTAGTTTATGAATTAATTATTAAAGTATAAGAAGAGTTCAGTATAGCAAGATTAACTTAAGTTTTGTAGGTATTATTTAATTATTATCAATTTCTAAGATTAATTGATTTATATAGTATGAGAGAACCCAACATTTTTTTAGCAATAATAAAATAGATAAATAATAATTAAAGTTTTGCAACTAAATCATTATTATTATTATTATTAGTATTACTATTATTGTTGCAAGTGGATTAGTATATAGTATAGCATGAGCAGTTTGATGATGAAATATTTAATGATGAAATTGTTATCTCATAAGCACCACACAAGAAGGGAATATGATTCATGTTTGAATTTATTGCGATTCAATTGGCTTATGTATGCTTGAGATCAGTCTAGTAGAGTTGTGTTTTGTGTCAAAGTCGTTAACCTTGGTACCCCTAGCTACCAAGGAGGCGGTATACCAAGCGGCCATGAAGGCAATCTTGTAAGTCGTTAACCTTGGCATACTGCTGCCATGGAGGTAGTATGTCAAGCAACCATGGAAATAGGCTTTTATGATTCAGATATACCACAGGATACAGCCCTTAAGATGACAAATCCATAAGTGAATGTTCATGATATAAGCGAAGGCTTATAGAATATGAATTTAGTTTTAAGCTAATTTTCTTGAAGTTGGAATTTAATTAGTTAAGTCAAAGATCGAATTGCATATATATATATATATATATATATATATATATATATATATATATTATGTAATTGCTTGCATTTCCATGTTGTTTGTATTATTATTGTGTTGATCCTTGTCGTCCCATGTGAGTTGTAGGTGACTATCTGTCTATTGAAGTTTTGATGAACTCACCCTTTCTTTTTCCTCCTCTAATATATAGACTATAGTGTCGAGTGACATCACAGGATCCTTTTCAATAGTGTTTCAGCTTTTTTGGTGAGTTTCGCTTTAAATGAGGCTTACTATAGGTTGTTATTAGTTTAGATGTCTTAGTAATTGTGTAGGCAAGATCTTATATGCATAGTTTTTTATGATTATTTTTATGACTTCTACTTACTTTATTAGTTATGTTTAGCTTCGGTCCATATTATGGTTATCATGCAGTTTTATATTCAGGATTTATATTTTGGAAACATTTTCAGAATTATAGAACTTAACAAAATTTGAGATATTTGAAATCTATTCTTATTATTTATGCATATTAGTTAGTCATATTATCGAGGCTTTCTGTAGACCCAATCCTTCACATGCTGATCACGTGCCCTAGGCGGGTCGTGACAAAATGGTATCAGAACAGTAGGTTTCCATACATATTACTAGAGCTAGTGTCCATAAATAACATGACATCTATGTAAATGGAAGCACACCCATTTGAATTAATGTAGTGCTATTTGAGGCCTTTAAAAAGAGTCAGTCATGTCTAGTTTCAGGAAGAGTTTGTCTTCTCTTGGCACTCATGATCTTGTTATATGTCCCCCTTGTCCCAGGTGCATCCATGCCACCTGGAACCTTCCACGCCTTCGACATCATCGCAAGAGTGGCTCATCCGAGTGATAGTGCTCATCTTAGAGCCTTTGAAAAGATGGTAGCGAACCTAAAGAATGTTATGACCAGAGAGCTGAGGCAACAACACAACCGCTCTAGTCCGAGGCACGGATGACTCAACCTTAGAGCATTTCAAGAGGATGGACCCGCCCACCTTCAATGGGCGTCTATCGACAGAGGACCTTCAAAAGTTCCTTAGGCAGGTAGAGAAGATTGTCCAAATGATTCATTGTTCTTCAGAGAGGCAATAGAACCTGGCCGGCTTCCAACTAGGAGGGCATGCAAAGTTATGGTATCATGTGTTCTTGCAGGCGTGGGCCTCAAACTTGCCCTCTTGGAGTAGTTCCAGGAGACATTTATGCAAAGGTTTTTGTCTGAGAGCTAAAAGGCTCTATGATAAAAGAGTTTTTAAGCTCCCTTGACCCTAGCATGACAGGAACCGAGTACAATGAGTGTTTCACCTACTTATCATAGGCAACATCAGGAATGTTATCTACAGAGATAGACAAGGTGAGACGATCGTTCAAGGACTACCCAAAAACATGTTTCTCAGTTGCACCCACATAGGGACCGTGGACTATGCTCAGATTATGGATACAATGATTGGGCTTGAGAGTGGCTTAGCAGAAAGAATGCATTGTCAGAGACTAGCAAAAGGGCCAAGCTTCATGGCTCCTTCTCGAGTAGAGTAAGTTCAAGCAGAGGTCACCATCAACAAGGCCAACAACAAGGTCAGTTAGGTAAGGTGGCTTTCTCAGAGCCCACCATTCCGGCCTACTCCATCAGAGACTTAGAGCAAAGGAGATAGCCAGTCTCAGGATGGAGGTTTCAGTGTAGACCGTCCGTCACATCTAGCCTATTAGACATATGGGAAGCACCATAGAGGCCAGTGCTTGCTTGGTACATTCATGTGCTATGACTGTGGTCAGGAGGGTCACAAGAGAAAGATTGTCCATACATCCAAGCAATCTCCAGCCAAGGGTCCGCGAACCCCACCATACCAGCTATTCCTTTCAATCAGCAACCTAAATAGTACAATCTCTCAAGTTGACAAAGGAAGTGGAGGTAGGGGCCCAAAAGCTACCGCCCTCAATGGGGCCGACGACTATCTATATGCCTTGACCAGCAGGACATACCAACATACATGCCTATAAAGGTAGACCTTTGCTTTCTTAGAGTATACGAAAAGTACCTTATAGTGGAGATATCCTCGTAGGTGATTTAAGTTAAGCAAAGATTTCTAAGAAAGAAGTTGAACTTGCGTTTGTTCAAGTATGAAAGTTTAGATGTCATAGCAGAAAGTAAGTTGTTTGTAAGAACCGTAAGCAGTGATAAGTGTTGATGAAATTTGGGGACTAAATCTCTTTTAAGGGGGGTAGTATATAATATTCCAAAAATGGATGCCTTTAGGAAGGATATACCTAAACTTATGAAGGATTTGGAAAAGACTTTTTTAGGCATCACAAAATTTTAGCAATACTTATTTGAAGATATTATATATTATTTATATTTAGCATGTATTACGTAAACAGGTTGTTAGATATCATCATCATCATTATTATTATTATTATTATTCCAAAAATTGACAATGTATGTGTAACATCCTCCCAAGTGCAATGTCATCCTTAAGTAATGACATTATACTTATGAGTTGTTACTTATAATTTAGCGGACCTTTCTTAGTTGTCTATGGCAAGAGTGATCGAGTCGAA
Source organism: Dalbergia oliveri (assembly GCA_030441495.1). NCBI lineage: Eukaryota > Viridiplantae > Streptophyta > Magnoliopsida > Fabales > Fabaceae > Dalbergia > Dalbergia oliveri. The sequence goes on along the minus strand of JAMLFY010000005.1, from coordinate 8,966,465 downwards.
TTATGTAGTGACTAGCTCGTGGTTCTATCAAAATATACAGCAAGGAAACAAAATATTTATTTAGTATACGTCAAGTACAAAAGGGAGCTCTTCTATGAGCTTTGGTACACATCCGTTCCTTACTATATTTATAGATACATATACATATCTAAGTGCAACAATAATATGAGTCTCCACTACTAAGCTAGAAATTCCAATTCAGTCTTTCTTGTAGGGCTTCACCGTCCTCTGGAATTAACCTGGAGACGACACGGAAATAAACACATAGGGGTGAGAATTCTAAAATTCTCAGGGCATCCCCGAAACATATAATGAAACTCATGCCATCGTTATCGTCCCAGCCACTTCGGTTATTAGTAAAATTGTGAGCATGCAACATATATCAAAGGTTCATTTTAAAGTTCAAAAGTCATTCTTCCGAAGTGGATTTATTTTAATTACTCCATCACTCAGGATACATATGTCATACTACTCAACATCATAAAAATTCATTTTCAACTTTACGTGCCCTTGGACATCGAATGAGACTTTTTCTTGCCCTTTTTGGACTAAAGGGACCTTCCCGTGCCCTTTACACATTCAGGGGACTTGTCCCGTGCCCTACACATTCAGGGACCTTCCCTGTGCCCTTTATAGACTAAAGAGGACCTTTGCGTGCCCTTTTTGAACTAAAGGGGACTTCATTCTTTACTTAGTACATACATCATCCTCAAGCTCACACTACCATATGCATTAGCATAGTTTCTAAATGTCATAATGTTTCCAATATAGATATATATACATCATTCATTTATCACGATTCTTTTTACCAACGCAAGCTTAAAGCTCATATATACAACCAATCACAAGAAATTCTCATTCATTTCTCACAAACCAATCTTTAATGTCACTAGCATGCATTCATGTACATCATACTTAAACCAAAGATCATTTGACTTCTAAATCAAGAGTTTAATTCATTTCCAGGACAAAGGCAGCATTTGGCAGAATTCGGACTTACAGAGCATGATTTATCTCACAAATTAAACAATCAATTTAAAGACTATGAAAATTCCCTGAGATACTTCAATATGTCCACAAGGCTCCATAAAAATTTCGGAGTAAAAATAGTTCTCTAAGTATGATAATAAAATTCAACAATTTTAGTGGTCAGAAACCCCTCATACTCAGTTCAGAACTAGATTTTCACAATTTTTAACCCTAGCAAATGATTGAATCAGTTTAAAAGAAAAATCATGGGTATACTTCGAGATGTTGAAAATATCCTGTAAAAATTTCAAAGGATAATTCAATCATTTGCTATGTTAATAAAATTATACAAATTCACAGCTTCAGGTCCACTAATCCAGACAGCACAGAAACTATTTCAGTTTTCGATTTTTTAATGACATTTAGAATCAAATTTAGAGCTCAAGAAAATTTGTGGGACTAGCCCAAGATGTTAACTTGAACATATAATTTTTTCAGCTCATGACCATGACTACAACATGCCCAGAAAAATCGTGATTATACACTGCCTGTAAGAAACCCGAAAATCCAGCAAGTATCACTCAAAATCCTTTTGACAAAAGTGATTCCTATCATCATCCAAACATCCCACCAAAATTCATACATCAATATTTATGTAATATCAGCCAATAAAACCAGAAATTCCAAGCTCAATCAATCCAAAATTTCAAAGTAAATTTTGAAAGAAAAGTGGATAATAAAGCCCTACTTGACTCTTTGAAGCTTAAACTCTTGTTCTTAACTTTGCTCAAGGATCCTCCACCAATTTCTTGATCTAACCCTCTCTCTAATCCTCTTACAACACTGTAAATAACAGCTAACTTGATGCTATGGTGAGATAAGGGTTGTGTAATAAGGAATTGATTCAAGTTTTCAAGAGGTAAATTTGTGTTTGTGACAAAACATATGGATGTTTGATGTTGTGACTTAGTGTTCTTAGTATGTTTTTTATGTTTTTGAAGAAGAAAAAGATGGAAGAATGGATGAATGGAGTTCTGGCTGAGACTTAAGGAAGAAGAAATGATGAATTTTGATTTATTTTCTTTTTCATTTGAAGATAATGCATACATTAATGAATTATGCAATGTGTTTCTTGAAGATAATCTTGTGCAATTTTGTAACATCCTCATTGGCTCATAGAAAAGGGCAATGGTGTGGCCTATTTTAAGCCACACACTTGTCATATTATGTGTCTAATTTGCACTATAAATTTCATAGGATAAGAAACTACACACCGTAATTTAACCAAACATGTAAAATACCATATCCGTAAAATAGATGTTTCCTGAAAATAAATTCCAGGTCTAAAATTCTTATTTCTAACATTTTCTAACCTCAATTCTATATTTTCTCAGTCTCCTGCATTTCTTGGTCCTGACTTGGGTTTTGGCTTGTCGATAGGCCTGGGGCCCACAAGATTACTATTCACTGCCCAATTTTTTTTTTTTTTGCCAGGTCCGTTGGGCCACCCTCATCATTACTATACTATTAGATTTTTGAAATTACGAATAACAAAGCTCAAATTAATTTTTAAATAATTTTCTGTGTTACAGGATTAATATTATATATATATATATATATATATATATATATATATGTTATTTCAAAACCACACAATGGTAATTGCCAGACCGTGAGTCAATAAAATATATAAATAAAATAAGAAGAAGAATAGTTCAGGTTTAACGAGTATATATATGTATATGGTGTTAAATGTGGAATGCGAGTAGCTTCATGTGCGGTACACTAGCTACTGTTGCGGTTTATATTTTACACTCCAAGTATATATTTGACACATCATAATACTCATAAATATTCTTCTAAGAATCCTAGCTGCCCAATGATTTTTTCCCTAGAGAGAAAAATATGATTCCTTTTAAATTTCTCCATTATCTCTTAGGAAGTGATCTTCATGGAATTTAACCAGTTTTTTCCTATTTTCATCTAGTTTGAGTTGAGGCGTGATCAGGTATGGTTTTCTCATAACTTTCTTCCTTCCTACCATCCCAAACTCAGTTTGGGTGATAGAATCAAATTATTTATATTTTTATTATATTGCTTGGCGTACTGGTGTCATTCCGCTTCCCAAGGTCGAGTTGTTAGTAGAGGTGTACTCCCAGGACCAACGGTGAGTGGGTAGTTGCTCATGGCTATATTTTAGCCATTAAAAGTATTTTATAAATTGATTATTATCTTTATTATCATAAAAATCATATTTTGGAAAGCTCATTGGACCATTGTTTGTTGCATGATTGTCAGAAGGTGTCATCAGTTCAAGTTATATTATATTTCAAGAATATATGATTTTATATGGCATGATATGAACCTTCTCATCAAAAATAGGTTGCATTATCATGATTTCACTGTTAAAAGTATTATTTAGTTATCAGATATGAACAACAAGCAAGACATGATAGAATAATTTATATGAATATTAGAAAATATTATTATTATCTTTTTAGCAAAATATGACCCAGTTAGTTATCATAAAATAGTTAGAAGATAAACAATTTATAACTATTTGATGGTTACCATATGGATAACATTAAGAATAGCAAGAACAAATATGATGTTATGTAAATTTTAATTATACATATAGAGTCTAATATGATATTAGAACCCAGTTAAACAACTAGTACAGTGCCCAATTAAAATAAGAAATAGTAATGTTTAGTATGATAAGATTTAGCTAGTTGACAAAGAATAGCCAATAGCTAAGTTATACAAATAGATTAGTACATATTATGTATTGTAGGAATAACAGCCAGAATAATAAGAATGACCTAAGTAATAATTAAAGTTTAATTAATAGTTATTATGTAACATGATCAGCTTAGTATTTGATAGAAATTAACTAATAGTTTTTGCAACCTTACGATTAATTTATGAATTAATTATTAAAGTATAAGAAGTGTTCAGGTATAGCAAGATTAACTTCAGTTTTATAGGTATTATTTAACTATTATCAATTTCTAAGATTAATTTATTTTAGTATAAGAGAATTCAAGCATTTTTTAGCAATAATAAAATAGATAAATAATAATTAAAATTTTGCAGTTAAATCATTATTATTACTATTAGTATCACTATTATTGTTGCAAGTGGATTAGTATACAGGATAGCATGGATAGTTTCTATGATGAAATATTTAATGATGAAATTATTATCTCATAAGCAGCAAACATGATAGGGAATATGATTCGATGTTTGAATTTATTGTTGATTAAGTTGGCTTATGTATGCTTGAGATTAGTCTAGTAGAGTTGTGTTTTGTGTCAGAAAGTCGTTAATCTTGGTATGCCTAACCGCGAGCCAGAGTACCAAGCGGCCATGGAAATAGTCTTATGAGATATTAACCTTGGTATGCCTAGCTGCAAGGAGGCGGTATATGAAGCTGCCATTGAGGCAATCTTGTAAGTCATTAATCTTGGCATATGAACCTCATGGAGGTGGTATGTCAAGCGACCATGAAAGTAGACTTTTATGATTCAGATATACCACAGGATACGGTCTTTACAACAAACCCTTCATCCCCCTCCCTCCTCTCCAAAATCTCAACTCGCGAACAAATCCTAGGAGGACAAACCCATAAGTGAATGTTCATGATACAAGTGAATGCTTATAGAATATGAATTTAGTTTTAAGCTAATTTTCTTTAAGTTGGAATTTAATTAGTTAAGTCAAAGATCGAATTACATGTATGTATATATCATTATTATGTAATTACTTGTATTTTTATTTTGTTTGTATTATTATTGTGTAGATCCTTGTCATCGCATGTGAGCCGTGGGTAACCATCGCTCTACTGAAGTTTTGTTAAGCTCACCCTCTTTTTCCTCTAGATATAGCTATAGGTCCAGTTGCACCACAAGATCCTCTTCATTAGTGTTTCAGCTTCTTTTGTTAAGCTTCACTTTGGAGTGAGGCTTACTATAAGTTCATCTTAGTTTAGCATGCTTAGTAATTGTGTAGGCAGGATCCTGACATGTATAGTTTTTATGATTATTTTTATGACCTTTAGCTACTTTATTAATTATGTTTGGCTTTAATCCAGATTATGGTTATCATGCAGTTTTATATTCAAGATTTATATTTTGGGAACATTTTCAGAATTATGGAACTTAGCAAAACTTGAGATATTTGGAATATATTCTTATTATTTATGCATATTAGTTAGTCATATTATCAAGGCTTTCTGGGGACCCAATTCACGTGCCGGTCACGTTCTCTAGGTGGGTTATGACAAAGAGGGAAGAGCAAATCCGTGTGGGTCGCCCAATTCTTATCCCATGTTGGGTGTTACTCTCACACTTGGGGATGACGATATGCAGTGTGCCCAGGTGTGACAATTATTACAGATGTATCAAAACCAGTTTTAGATTCATGTGCCAAGTCGAGGACACGGCTCCCCACTAGGAGGTGGAACTAGTCTCACATTGGTTGGGAAGGGGAACGAAGCATGCCTTATAAGGCCGTGAAACCTCCCCCATGCAGGGCGCTTTCCCTTGAGAGGGGAAGTACAAATTCGTGAATGATGCTATAACATCCCCTACGCTTTATGGATTGCGACCTGTCCCCATAAACTAACACGGGTTTTTCAACATTCTTTGTCCTCACTCACACGCTTCCTGAGAAAACTTCCCAGAAGGTTACCACTCCTCCAAGCCAAGCATACTTAACTATGGAGTTTTTTAGTGATTGGCTACTGAAAAGAAGATGCATCTTTGTTGGTATAGGTAGTACCAATCAATTCATATAAGCCATCCTCCACTATATAGTCTCATACCTATACAACCTCAAGATCCTCTCATTCTGTGTGTAATCGGCTTATTCATGCACCTCTCCACTTAGAAGCCTGAAGAGGAGCCGCACATTGCTGTGCCTTCTTGCACCTGATCATCCCCCCTCATCACCTGCGTTACATGCCCATCAGCTTTTGCTTGGTTTATCCTCGAACCATATACCTGGAGAGGTGCAGGCTTTGATAGCATTTGTAACATCCCCTACGCTTTACGACTGACAACCGTCCCCACAAATCAACATGGGTCTTTTCAATATGCTTTGTCCTCACTTACACGCTTCCTAGAAAAATTTCCTAGAAGGTCACCCATACTCCAAGCCAAACACACTTAACTGGAGTTCTTTAGTGATAGGCTACCAAAAAAAGATGCATCTTTGTTGGTATAGGTAGTACCAATCAATTCATGTAAGCCATCCTCCACTATATAGTCCTATACCTAGAGTTCAGGATCCCTTTCATTCTGGTGTGTAATCAGTTCATTCATGCACCCTTCTGCTAGAAGCCTAACAAGAGCCGCATATTGTCCGTGCCTCTTGCACGGTGATTACTCCCCGCCCTCATCATCTGGCATTACAGATGCTAGTTACACCCCAAAGTGGATTATATCTGCATGTTGGGTGTTACACTCACACGGGGATGACGAGACGTCAGCGCGCTCAATATGACAGAGAGTATTAGAGCTGGTCTTTAATGTGCAAGGCAAGGATGCTGGGCCCACTAGGAGGGTGGAACTAGTCCTATATCAGCGGGAGGGGAACGAAACATGCCTTATAAGGGTGTAGATACCTCCCCCATGCAAACACATTTTCCCCTTGAGAGGAGGAAAGAGAAAATCCATGGGACGCCCAATTTGGTCAAAGCTCAGAATATCTACATATCAGGTGTTACACTCACACTAGGGACGCGATACGTAGCGTGCCCATATTTGACAAATATTACATAGGGTGTCTAACTCGAGCCTATGGGTGTGTTTATATAGCATAGGGGGCATTTTAATGAGACTACATCATTCTAATGGGTACTGATATTGGGGCCATCGCTATACTGGTTGATAAGCAAAACACCATCCGTGGATACACACTTGACCACTATAGGTCATAGACCGCCACAGGCTATAGAGACTGTGGACCCTAAACCAACACCGCCTGATTGCTATTGTGGTCTATAATCGCTATAGCGGTTCCCTTATGGCCCTCACCACTATAGTGGTCTAGGAAAGCCTAATTCTGCACTTTTTACGTTTTCATGTGTATTGGCCCTTCCTAGCAATACGAGCGGGTCCGAGAGAATCCTAAAACCCTATTAGACTTATCTAGAGACATGTGGACTTGAGACATCACATCGTAATTTTCAATTTAAGGACTAAAAAGTTAATTTCTAAATCTCATGGATCAAAATGACTCACCTATTGACTCATACAATTTGATGAACCAATTTGGTCATTCACTTAATCACGAACAAACTTAACATTCAACTAGGGCTTGGTTTAATATTGTTGTAACTTTTTTAGAGCTCTTTGGCTCTTAAAAATTTTCTCTTAAAATGTCATAGTACTATTGTTTGGTAAAATAATGTAAAAGTTGCTTTCAATAAGCAGAAGCCAAAATATTAGTTTTGGTAAATATAAGAGTCTAAAATGACAATAATAAATATAGATATTAAATATGGTAATTGCTACATTTATTGTTATTAATTAGAGTATAATAATATTATTCTTTTGAAATTCAAAGAACAGATGCCAATTCTAGAAGCACTGCATGAGATGCTTTGAAAAGCACTACTGATTTTTAAAAGTTGGGAGTAGAAGCACTTTTACTTTCTAGTTTACAAAAGAAAAAAAAAACATTGATTTATGCTTTTCATAGGTCACAACATAGTGAATATTACCAAACCTACCTAAATTCTCACCTCACTTGCTCCTATAATAGAAGAAAAGAAAGCAAATTAATTTCTTTTGTTTGCATATGGAGAAAAATAAAAAAGAAATGATATAAGTAAGAAGAATAATTAACCATGTGTAGGCCCACCTTTTTTTTTTCTCTCATAAGTAGATTAAAAGTAGAGGGAATGTTCTAAATCCTAAACCCAATGAGAGAAATAAGGGGAAAGCGATAGTGCATCACATGCCACTTAAGCCCATGCAAAACATGCACATGAACAATTCTAGCGCACCAATGCATTCGACATTGGGAGGAAAGGGTAAGCCATTGTCGCTTGTGGTTTTCTAGGCAACGAGAAGGAACTGTTGCAAGTGACCATCCTTTGTTGGGGAGTGCTCAATGACTCGTGGTTATGTCCCAACACCTAAAAGGAAGCACAAGCGGGTGGATGATCTTTTATTGAAAAAAATTGAACTTTCTAAATAAGATTTTTTTTTGAAAAAGTAACAAGTTGTTTTATGTTTGGATATAATATTTATTTATATTTGAATCTAATATTAAAAGATTTTTATCTACTGTCAAATATGTTTTTTATTTTATAAAAACTCTCTTTTTCTAGAAGTTATAGCTTGTCGAAAAAATATCTTTTATACTTTTTCCAGTGAATTTGCTTTTACCGAAAAGTCTTATACAAACATATCAAAAAAACATAAAAACATCTTTTTTAATAAAAAACATATTTTTTCACTAAAATAATGGCACAAAAACAAGTACAAAGTTAAAAACCTACATGCCCATATTTTTAATATTACCCACACATATCCGATGATATCAAACTAAAACTATTGAATCAAGTCTATATTAATAAAAAGAGTAAAACTATACTTTAGTCCCTGAAAGATTTATTGTCCGTAATTGTGGGATCACCATACATGTGTCTACAAATTAGCCATTGCATGGAGAATGACCTTCTAGCACCTTAGATACATTCCTTTTTAAGTTGTTATAGTATAAGAGCACTGTAATAGTACTATTGCCTTTTTTTGTCTAGTGACGTGGCACATGTTGATTTTATAGGATCTTTCTATCTAGTCTGAAGATAAAACATGATTCTTGAAAGCATATGAGCTTTCTTGTGACTTTGTTGATCTCCCTTGATCAGCTTTAGACACATAACTCATTTTTCTGAATGACTTGTAACTTTTCCCATGAAATATATTTCTGATGGATATTATGCAACTTTCTCATAATTCAAATAACTTTTTGAGACGAGATATTTCCTGAACTCATCCAAATCTCTTAAAAATAAGATTAGTTTTGATTACAAAAGTCGATTGTCAGTTGTATGATCAATACCATTAAGTCATTGAATGAGTAAAGTTAAATTTTGCAATATATATGATCTATGCTAGTCATAAACACTAGATACAAATATTAGTTCTCTTTGTCAAATGATTTTTCAAAAATTGATTTGTTGTCACTCGAAACCAAGCATTTGGAAAGCTTTTCAACGATTCTGAGCTTACAGATATCATGTAAAAACTTGGATACAATACAAAAAATCCTATGGGCACCAAGAGCCTGAAGCTTATAAAATTAACCGATGATGATTATAGAGCTATAATTGAATGCTCAGAACATGGACATTATCGCAACACTATATATACTCATAAACACAAAGATTTGTATGTCATATCCCAAATCTATCTAAGCACCATACAACATTATATACATGTTGTAAAGAAAGAGAAATATACTCATAAGCTTTCTTTTCAAAATCCTATTTAAGAGAAAGAGTACACAGATAAGCCGCTCTACAAGAACTCTTATGAGTTCATCCTATGGTTGTCTTTCTTTTCTTCCTCTTTGGATTAACAACACTTACTTTTCCAAACTTATTATTCCATGGAAAAGTCAGACTCCAAAATCATGATGAACACACAATAAAACATGATAAACATATAGATAAATTAAAGAAAATAGAACTTTCAATATATCACCACTAATATAGCTTGTTGATTTTACCCTCCATGATAAAGTGCTCCAAAGCCGTCAAAAGTATGAGCAACCCAAGAAACCAGGATATGAACTTTACTTTACTATTTACGATTCAAACACGGATACTAATAAGAGAAACTCATTAGTAGGAAATTAGAGCAAAACTTATGTAATAAGGATATGAGACCCAACAAAATAAAAGAACTAAACAACAACAATAATAAAAAAGAAAAAGAAAAGAAGGAAAAGGGTCACCATATCACCACCACCATGAAGGCAGTAGGGTTGGCTTTCCTTTAAGCAAGGAGAATGGAAGATTGTTGGTGTGAGAAGAGAAAGGAAGAGGAGATGTGGGGTGAGGGAAGGGGGCGACGGGTTCAGTTAAAAGCAACATTTTGGGGTTAGGGTGGGCTAGGACCGTCAAAGGTGCTAAACCATTTACCTACAAAAAAAGGTGGATCGAGCCTAAAAATTTTAATCCGTTTAACAAAAATCCATTTCCAACTCGACCGCTTAACCTTAAGTTAAACGAGCCATCTTGTGCGCAAAAATGGCGGCTTGTTTACCTTTTTTTTTTTAAGTCCATTCATCCTTGCTTGCCCTTGATTGGCCCAACCCATGAGTCCATGAAAACAAGCCCACTTACCCTTACCCACTCAACCAATTTCAGTTTCATTTATCAACCAAAACAAAACAGAGTCCTTTGTGTTATGAGAAAGAAGAATCGAGAGACATTGAGCAAGAGACAAAAAGTTAGGTTAGGGACTTGTTTCACAATAGTGCCACCACTGCCTTTTCCAGCTCCACCGCCCAACGCCATAGAAGGAGAAGGAGTGTCGCCGCCTCCATTCATGCGTTCACTGCCTTCTTCGAGGAATGGAGGGAAGGAGTGCCGCCTGACTTGATTAGCCTCAAGGGTCACCTTATTAAACTCTCTAGTCTTAAACGCCAACGCCTCCCCCATTTTTCCTTTTCTAAATCGCACTCCAACAAGGGACTGGAATGTTGTTGCTATGTGAGTGTTGTGCGTGTGTGTTGTTGGAGTAGTGGTGTTTTCATAACTCAAAAGGGATTTTTGTATCACACTCCAACAATTCAATGAAGGGATTCATATTTTTTGGAGTCTTCTTAATTTATTTTAGGCTTAATTAATCTATAGGTCCCTATAGTTTTACTCAATTTTCAATTAGGTCCTTATAATTTAAAAGTTTTAAATTAGACCTCTATATTGCATAAATTTTTTAGTTAGGTCCCTATCTCTGTAAACTATTACAAAAATATTAAATTAAATGAAATCTTCAAAGAATATTTTTTTGCTCCAAGTTTTAGATTGAAAAACAAAATCTTAGCCATTCATTTCAGTTGTAACACTAATATAACTGATGATACATGATGCATTGTAAACCTTGCACACCCACAACCCCCCAACCAAAACACACCCCGACTCCCTTCCTCTCTTATGAAATCATCATCATCATCGAAGTCTCAAAGATTCCATCAACACCGAGTTGTTGCTTCATCATTGGTGATGTTACCATCACTTGAAGCCGAAGGTACTACCGCGTTAATTAAAATGGCATCGCGTCAGGCAAAGGGAGGACCAACCACCGTGACTCCTTGGAAGTTTTCCATCTCCAACCATGACACCGTGGAGCCAACCTTGGATTCTTCAGGCCAAGGCTTGAACGGCATTGGCAGCTGCAACGATGACGTGGCCAGCGCGAGCTCTGACGTGTTCAAGATCGAGAGACTCTCCATCGTCGGCGCGCACACACAACCTACATGCCCCGTCGTCTTCCACTATGAACCGTACAACAACGGGTGAAATGGATTCTTCTATGGCGGTGGTCGGCGAGAGGAGCGGACGAAGGTTCGACAATAATGAGTGCTACGCGCGAGCTAGGTGAGCGTGGAGTGGAGCGTGATGAAGGTGGAGGGACCCTTACGAAGAGAGCATTAGGGGCGATGACGGAGGAAATGTGGCACTAGTACTAGTTGTGGTGGTTGGAGGCATGAGCATGAGCATGTGATTGTGAGTAATGGTGGTGGTTGTGGTAGTAGTAGGGTACCAATGCTAGGGAAGCCACCCTTTGCCAGGCCTCACAACACTAACACGCAACACACCTCACATGTCTTTTGCTTTGGCAACATAGCTATTTGGCTATCAGATGATCCCATGACGAGGACGAAGATTCGAAATAGAGGGATCAAATTGGGATTGGGAGGAAGTACGTTTGGTTGATTGAGGGAGAAACTTCTACTAGGTTAGCCATCACTGTTGCATGGATCGGGTGGGGGTTGTGGGTGTACAAGTTGGTGTTTTAGAGTGCATCATGTATCACTAGTTGTATTAGTGTTCCAATTGAAAAGAATGGATAGGATTTTGTTTTTCAATCTAAAACTATAGTTAAGGAATATTCTTTGAAGATTCCATTTAATTTTATATTTTTATAACGTTTATAAGACAGAAACCTAATTAAAAAAATTTATATAATATAGCGATCTAATTAAAAACTTTTAAATTATAGAAATTTAATTGAAAATTGAGTGAAACTATAAGAACCTAGATTAATTAAACCTTTATTTTATTCTTTTTATATGGATCTCTTGTGAATTTTTAACTTGTGGACCTATAAACAAGTTGCAGCATAAAGAACGAGTATCAGAAGGAAGCAACAACCGTTTTTTATTTTTCCAAATTGAAAAAAAAGGCCGGGTCGATTTGGCCAACTATTGATCCTTAAACGAGTCGGACTAGAAAATTTGGGATCAAGGTGAAACAGGCCAACTTGTTTAGCCTCGTTTATTTAGCGGGTCAAAATGAATAGAGCCTCAATGGGGAGCCCCACCTATTTTACAGCCCTAGGGTGGATTATTTCTTTCAATGCACCATTTCTTTCAACCTGCCTAGCCCACCCGGCCTAATATGCAGGTGGAGGCGGATCAGGACGGGTTGGGCCCTTACTCAATTTGCTTTCTTTTTCCTTCTCTCGGACAGGTACAGGCGTACAGCTCCCCTAAGGTTTGGGCCAAACCTCCCAAAACCCCTAATCAAACCCTACCTAACGTTCATCTCTCTCCGCACACACAACAGCTTGAGAAGAGAAGACTGAAGACGTCGTTCTCTGAGAAGCGGCGGCGACGGCAACTGAAGCGGCCCTTCTTTCCGTCGCGAAGCACAGCGTCAGCTCCTCCATTTCGGTGGGCGACGGCTCGTAGGCCATCTCTCACACTCTCAGGTAAGATCTCTAGGTCTAAGCGCTCTCTCTCTCTCTCTCTCTCTCTTCTTTCTTTCTGAATTCCATCCCGTTGGATTAGCAATTAATGGACCACGCCGTCTTATTATCATGCTGATCTTTAAAAACGTTACAAACTAGTCTTCAGGTATGTACGATATAGTTAATTAGAGTGTATCTTCATTATATCATGAGGTTTTTTCAAGGGAAGAAACCTTGGTGGATGGATGGTCCAAACTCTTAAATGAGCTTGAAAATAAATGGAAGTTTGTACATGCAGTAAGGCTTGTGTACTACTTATTTTTTCTCAAAAGTTTATTTTGTCCAAATCGAGCTGGATTAGTCGGGTTCATGATAATTGGACCCGGCGAACCCTTGGAGTGCACTAAAAAAGTTGGTGGGCTGTCTCAGGCTATCCCATTCTATAGTAGACAGATAATTTCCCTGGTACGGCATACAGAGAAAATCTGAGAAGCTATGTTGGAGAGACAATTCTAAAATCTGCATTAATTGCCAGAGTTAGAGTCTTGGATGTTTCAACTTCTAAATGAACCAAGTCCCTTCTGTATTCCTCTAGGGATGCTTCTAACTATTTAGCATTGGAATATGTAATGAGGGATTGGATCCTCTCATGTCATTTTTTAACATGATATGATCATGTTTAAATCTTCACCACCAATTAAAGTCTCTCTTTTACATCATTAACTTTCTTTTCAACTTGATAAAGGATAAAGATCCAAACATGAGCCTCTCATGTTCATTTTTAACATGAGATGATCTGCCTCCATGTAATGATGAGTGCTTCTGTGATCATTTTGAATTTCTTCTGGCCTCTGCAGCTTGTTTACTCAAGAATTCAAGAAGTGTTGAAATGACTTGTGGGTTCATAATGTCGTAAACGCTTTCATCTCATTGATTCTCAGAAAGAAATCCAACATAAATAAGTATGCTAGATGGCAGCTTTGATACCTGACCTATGCATGTAATTAAATGTCTCTTCAGCCACTATTCATTTTCTAGCTTTTGCATAACAAAAAATTAAAGCTCTAATCATATGTATGTGAAGCAGGCTTAACTCCTGCATCCAACATTTTTGACATCACAATTTGCAGCTTCCACGATCTTATTTGCTTTGCCAAGCATATCTGTCAAAACTGTACTGTGTACGTAACTGCATTAGGATTCGGCTGTGGGCTTCATGTCTCTGTAAAGCTGCAATGCCTGTCATACTGGCCTTGCTTTCTGTACATGTTTATTAGACTCCAATTCTTTAAATAGATGCTTGGCTTTCTTAGAAAGCCCACATCTACCATATACTGATACATAGCATTGAGTGTAAGTCAATGGATCGGGCTGACAATTGTGGGTCTCCATATCATCAAGTTAAAACTGCAATTGCTTCTTCCAAATGTGACTGTTTTGGACAAGCACTTATCAGGGTATTACAAATTATTATATGATTATATCTGTTCTAAGGTTTGGCCTTCTCACTTGGTCTTAGCAGTTGAATAGCTAAAGTAGGCACCTTTGTACCAGACTTCATCCAGGCATTAGTTAAGAGTATTGAAAGTTTGAAACCCACCAGGTCTGGCTCACTTTCACTGTCATGCATTAAATCAAACAGAACTTATACCTTGTTGGTATTTTAGTTTGTGTGGATTTTTGCATTCCTGGACAAGAATTTTGTGTTCTGCCTGTGCACTATTTCATAATTTTCTTATCCATGGGAGTCCTGTGTAAGTTGATGATTGGTTGTACTAATTGAATTATATTGTTCTTCACATTTGTCTATGATGTACCAGGATTTGACAGGTCAAGGAATCTTTTCCATTTCATTTTGAGCTATATTCTATAAGAGAGGAGAAGAAAAGATGGCAGAAGAGGAGTCAAAACCTTTGAACTATATTCCAGAGGTTATATTGAAGAAGAGAAAAAGTAATGAAGCATGGGCCTTGAGGAAAAAAGCTCAACTAGAGCACCGCAACTTTCAATCCAAGAATACCAAGGACTTAATCAAAAAGCCTGAGGATTTTGTTTTAGAATATCGCAACAGGGTAACTCCTCTTTGGTAGTAATTTTCATCATAAATATTCAATTTGTGAATATTAGCAATGTTGTTGTCTTCATGAAACTAAATGCATCTGAATAGTGACTTCTATCATTATTTATTGTTGTTAGCTATAAATGCTTCCTTCTGCAGGAGCTAGACCTTATCAGAATGAAACGCAGGGTGAAGAGGAAACGGACGGAACTATTGACCCCAAATTCCAAGCCCTTGATAATCATTCGGATACAGGGGTAGCTAGTTGTCTTTGTTTCTTCTCTCAATGATTTGACTTTTGGCCTTTTAGAAGTTATGACATTTTTCTTCCCATTCTTTTAGGAAAAAGACATGCATCCAAAGACAAGAAAAGTTTTATACAGCTTGGGGTTGAGAAGAATATTCAATGCAGTCTTTGTGGAGCCAACTGAGGGAATAATGGGCAAGCTGCAGAGAGTGGAACCATATGTTACTTATGGGTAAGAGATTAGTGTCCTTGATTTTATAGTCATTATGAGTTGATTCTGATGATGTTGGATGTGTTAGTGGCAGGCTAAGCTTTTAGAAGTTTCATATATTTCCAGGTTAAGAGATTGGTGGGTGGGTTATGTTATAGACTTGCATCAACGATGATTCTCTTGTGGTCACCCACTATATCATCTATAGCAACATAGCCATCTCGCTTGTCCTTAAAAGTCAAAACTCCAATTGAAACTTAATAGTCTGGAATGTCGGCTTTAAAAATACCTTGTGGGAAGTTTGAGGTCTCTATATATTGATTGGGAATGTTCATGGGCAGAATGGATTTTGCTGTTATAAGATTTTATTGCAGTTGCATGCTATTTATTTATGGACTCAAAATATCTTGTTTTTAGCCTCTCCTTTATAAAAGTCTGAAAACAGGAAATGAAGTAAAAACATTAAAACAAGATGTCAATTTTGTAACTATAATTGAACTCAGGAAATGAGAACAGAACATTTTCTGAAACCAAACGGTCCTAAACTTCCTAACTTTGTGTAGCATGCCAATAGACAACAATGCATTTCCCTGCTTCTCACACACACTATCAACTGCATTCCACCAAACGTAGAATGTGGAATGCTTTATGTGCCCTATTCAACACTGGTTGGAATAGCACTTCCCTTTAGAAAATTCTGGTTTTGCTGTTCTCTTGTATCTGTATAGAAAAAGGGCAAATTACACTGATCTTCTCTGAGATTTGGTGATATTCATCCTGGCTTATTTGTCTGGACTCTAGGTGAGACTGACTTACTCTAGATGCATTGTTCATTGTATGATAAATGGTAGGGTGGTATTATGATTTCACAAACTCAAAAGATCTCGAGTAAGTTTTATAAATAGAGGAGAGACAGGTTGAAGTTCACCAAATCTCCAAGGATGCCATTGTAATTTGCCTTAGAAAGAAGAATCCTAATGTACATTGCCATGAATTATACTTAATTTTGTGAAAATCTGCTTCAGATACCCAAATCTTAAAAGCATAAAGGATCTAATTTACAAGAAGGGACATGCAAGAATAGACAAGCGGAAAGTTCCTTTGACGGATAACAACATTATTGAGCAGGTAATGTGGTTTTGCTGGATTGTTGGTTTGCCTTTGTCATTTCCCCCCTTTACTTTCAAGTCTCATTCGTTTAATCTTTGCCATGCAGGAATTAGGGAAATTTGGTGTTGTATGCATAGAAGACATGGTACATCAAATTGAAAATGTTGGTCCACACTTTAGGGAAGTTGTCAGATTCATGTGGCCCTTTGAACTCAATAAACCAGCAGAAGGTTTGAAAGGATCAAAAACGCTTTTCAAGGATGATGGTGACACCGGCAACCGTGAGGATCTCATCAACGACCTACTCAACAAAATGAATTAACCTATGTCCTTGCATATCAAATTTTTTTTATGTTTATGATGCCTCCTCTTAACTCATTTTTGTTTGGAGTCGATGAACTTGCCATTATAAGGTGCAAAACATATTAGATGGTAATGTAAGGTTATTTTACAATAATTGTAGTGTGATCCATGTAATTAATAGACTGACTCTAATAAAAGGGAATTAAGATGATGGTCATTAATCCCTTAAAAGTAAAATAGAGTTGGGGGGTTTTAAAATAATTATTTAAAAGTTCCTCCCACTCTCCTTTAAAAATAGTTGGCGGATACTCCAAATAAAAAAAAGAATAGACACAGCCAAAGAAATGTATCTGTAACTTTTTTCACCATCAAAGAAAACTAAGAGAGAAAGAGAGGCGAAAAGAAAGAACACTAAAAGGAACTCTAAGAACAAGAGATTAAGGATTTCAATTATGGATCTGAGTATGTCATTTTATTACATCTTATATTTTATTATGTGATTGTCATAATAAAATCCAAGAATCTTAAGGGCTTTGTAATTTTTTGTACTGAATACTAAAATGAAAATTAGAGTTAAGAATTGGTATTAGAGCAATAGGTTATGGACTTTATGATTCTTTAGGAATGCTGATGGAATTTCCAAATTGTATGAACCCCAGATTATGAAATTAGTATTTACAGTACTATATATGTTTGCTACATTATTGAGCAGTTTTTATCCTTAATTTCTTCCAAAAGGAAGACTCTTTTGGCGAAGTTCTTGAAGTTTTTTTAGATCATTGTGGATCGTGATTAACTTTAATTTGTTTTCCTTAAATAGTTGAAATTCACAAACTGATCCCACATGCAATATTGGTCTCTGTATGTTAATATAAGAGATGCATTTATTGCTTGACCAATTTATATGTATGTATTCTTCAGTGCATTTTGCATTTATGACACCAAATCTAAAGCTAGATATGTAAAACATATTACAATTTGCAATTACATATAAAAAACTATTACAATTTACTTATTAATCAATATATATCGTTGCATTCTGCCTTGCATATATTACACACGAAAAAAGAGAAAAAAAAAATAGACATGTAAAATATACTATAATTTACAATTTACGTATATGAAATTGTTACGTTTAGTAATAGTCTTGAAACTATCATTAGGTAGCAATTAAATGTTTACTCATGCAATCAATATATATATATATATATATATATATTATACGTAAAATTGATTGCATTTTTGCTTTTATTGCATTATGTAAAATCAAAGAAAAAATGTATCTATATATTTATATTACATAATATGAAATATTATCTATTGAAAAATTACTAATTACCTACTAATGATAATGTGTGATTGAAATCGTTTACTATCTAATGATTGGCTACCATAACTACAATAGAATTTCTTTCAAAATATAATACATGTATAATATAAATGTAATGGAATATAATGATGATTTCTTTTATAAGCCTTCATAAAGGAATATAATGGTAATCAACGTGTTTGGCAGTTAAATGTAATTTCAATTCCTGTGTTTGTAACCGACAAAACCAAAAGAATTTGAATTATTTGGTCATATAGAATTTTTTATTTATCATTTTCAATAATTAAATTATTACACTAGCAATATGGTAGGTTGTTTGGGTTACTCCTCTATACAAATGTGGTCTTACAATTGAATAATAATTAGGTTATTATTAAGCAGTTACATAGTGATTATATTTATTGATTTTTCAAAATAAGGTATTGATTTTGCACTCTTAGAGTAACTGTATTTGGAGGTGTCTTCACACACACACACACACATATGCCTTGAGCCACTTTGATATCAAAATAGCTTACCTCCTATTTGAATTGCAATTTCAATTTTAATTTTTTCAATTCATGTTTTGCACTCAATCGTTTCAAATCCATCCTACATGTTGATTCCTTTAGATCTATTAATTATGAACACACAATAGAATCAAAGCAATAGTATTGAGATTTACATCTTTCGTTGGTTTCAGTTCCATCAATATGTGCCAAACAAATGTTCAATGTGCATGTTCTGTATAATGATTCTTAGTGTTTGGTTTTTGCATAGCATCTGCTCTGAAATAGTGAATAAGGGAGAAGCTCTTGCATGCCAAGACTACCTAGATAAAATACATGGACGTTCCAGTGGGCATTATGCACTTGTTACACAGCAACCCCTTAGAGGAAAGGCCAAGCAAGGAGGACAACATGTAGGTGAGATGGAGGTTTGGGCCCTTGAGGGAGATAGGCTCGGTGAAATAGACATGTCTGTGAAGATACGGACTACCTCCACCTTAGAAAGACCCTATGAAGCTTCACTGTTCCCTGGATTGAAGAAAGAGAATTCTTGGTTCAGTTTTCACCTTCACGAAAGAAAAAAGGATTGATTGAATTCTATTGAGTAGAACTCATAGTGATCAAACCTATTTCTCGATTCAATAGAAGCCCAAAGAAGTGAATAGGGTCCAAAATAATAATAAATATGTAAAAAGTAGGTTCGATTATGCCTATTGATTGTCAACAAAGGTTGGTGAAAGGTTAAACTAAATATGTAAAATGTGAGTGCATCATTATTAATGGTAGAGAGGGAAATTGTTATGCTAATGTCATTGCCAAATTGGAGCATTTGGGCTAAGGACAGCATTGGTTTAATATATCGCTGGCCAAATTATTTTTTTCTCATATTATCCAAAACAAAATATCTTCTCATGACTAACTATGCAATTCATTTTTTTTTTTAGGAAAAGAGCATAGGATATAGAAAGGCAGTAGCTATTTTCTTCTCATTCAACATGTCAATAAGGTAGTTTCTTTTCTTTTTTACCACTTCCTTTTGTATTTTATTGATTTTCCTTTACTATTATTATTTATTTTCAATTTTTGTTTAATAAGTTAAATAAATTACACTTGAAAAAGAATACCAGGCAAATGAATATTTACAATAAGTCCTTCATTTTATCAAATTTATTAAATTATTATGAAGTTTAATATGTTGTAATGAAACAAGTTAATTTGCATTGTGGTGTTCACACTTTCTATTACAGGTTTGTATTAGTATTATATTGCACATGTTTGATAATTTATGATCATTTTTAAAATATAAAATAATATACTAACAACTATATTTTAATATCAATAAGCATATATAAGAATTAGGTACTTTTGTTTTATGGCCAAATAAATTTTTTGTCATTGCAAATTGATCAGATATACTTTTTGTGATATGTTTTAATATTTCATTTAATTGATAATTTATGGTCATTTTTAAAATCTAAAAAAATATACTAACAACTATATTTTAATATCAATCAACATATATAAGAATTAGCTACTTTTGTTTAGAGGCCAAATAAATTTTTTGTCATTATAAATTAATTAGAGATATTTTTTGTTATATGTTTTAAGATTTCATTTAATAGATAATTTATGGCCATTGTAAAAATCTAAAATAACATACTAACAGCTTTTTTTAATACCAATCGACATATATAAGAATTAGCTAGCAAGTGATATGGGATACAAAGAAGTAGCAAGGCTAATCATAAGACTGATTTATTATTTTAAAACTGAAATGCAATGAATTAATCTTATAATGACCAAATTCAAAGCAC
The DNA here is from genome assembly GCA_030441495.1 of Dalbergia oliveri. Lineage (NCBI taxonomy): Eukaryota > Viridiplantae > Streptophyta > Magnoliopsida > Fabales > Fabaceae > Dalbergia > Dalbergia oliveri. The sequence continues at coordinate 8,945,998 of JAMLFY010000005.1, read as the reverse complement.
CAAAAACATAACATATATCCATAATGAGATTCTTTAATTATTAATTGGTTATATAATAAACTTATAAGCAATCTAACAAGTAGATCAGAAGTAAACAAATGTCTAATATTGCAATGAATCACGAATATTTTTGTTTTTAGCATTTTATATAGACATATCTACTCAAATAAAAAATCTTATAATAACACAAATTCAAATGGAAATGTTTATTATTGTATTTATTTAGATTACTTGGATTACCCATTATCAAATGTTTAGAACCATGAAGTTACAATTTTAATAATAATTGGATCATTATTAAGCAATTTCATAGTAATTATATTTGTAACGCATTGGTTTTGCACATTCATTGCAGTTGTATATGGAATTGAACTCAAATTATGCCTTCATTTCTATATATATGTTTTGAGCCAATCACTACAAGAATAGCGCAGGAATCGACGGTTTTGAGGGTACTAATTTTACCGTTGGGTATACTGAGAGGTACGGGCCATCGGTTTTTTGCGTTGATCGATTATTACCGACGGGTTACCGTTTATAGTCGGTAATTTTCAACGGTGTACCTGATAGGTGTAAAAAATAAAAATCGTAGTACAATTAGATTAAAGGCGTCAGAAAATTAATATTATTGATGAACGTTCTAATATTACTGACAGGAAACTTAAAATAATAATAAAAAATTATTATATTACCGACTCACTTACCGAGGGTTATTTTTTTCATAATTATTTTATTTTACTAAATAATTATTTTATCGACAATTAAGTCCGTAGGTAATGGTTTTAATAATTTTTTTTGTTAGTGCCATTGCGGTTTAATACGTTACTATTGCTCGCATTTAATTATTTTTTCATATAATAATTCAATTACCAATTGAAGATATTAAGTGAAAAATTATAAAATAACCATTAAGTAAACAAAATGACACAATAACAAAACAAAAGTATTGTAAATAAAATAAAAAATCTATACAAGGGGTGATAGATAAATAAAGTATAAAAAAAAATCTAGCTAAAGTCCTACTTGTCCTGAGCGTCATCGGCGCCATCATTATCATCGGACCAGTGAGTCATCTGTGGCATTGGAGGGAGGGAGCCCTCAAGGATGGAGGGGAAATGAATTTGTGGGAGCATCTTGCCGTAGCAGTGGATCCTTAAGCTGCATATCCCTAAAGAATGCCATAATATAGGGTGACCTTCTGCCATCTTGCTGTATCTTTCCGAACTTGATCTTCTTTTTCTTGGCCTTCTACCGTTGCTGTTGCTCCATGTACAGCTTAAGCTGTTGGATCTCCCTTAGCCTCGCCTGCTATTGTTGGATGAGCTGTGCCTGCCACATGCTTTAGTTTAGAACATCCAGACGCTCCCTCTGGGTGTCATCCCCAGGAGCAAACCCGATGGTAGAGGATGGGGATCTACTGTCACGGTAGTATCCCATCCCATATATGCAACCCTTGTATGGGCTGCCAACCACTTGGGTCCATACATCCTCCTCATTTGGAGGAGGAAGGACATTAGCATTTGGCTCAACGTTAGCCATTTGGGTCTAATATTGGGTCTGTGCCTCTCAGAGGTCGTGAACTCATGCTACAAAAGAGAAAAGAAAAAAAATTGTAAACAATAATTAAGACATAAATGGAAAAAGTAATAAAAAAAAGTAAAAAGATAACTGAAATGAAACTTACGTAAGTGGCCTCAGAGCGAAGATCTACCCAGATCTATCCGGAATCCGCCTCGCGCACTCTTTGGCTGGGTCTCCCAAAAAAGCTTTCCCTGGGTTAGGCGGTTTAACTCCCTCGACTGCACAAATATGCACAAGAAAGTCATAGAAACATCGTATTTGCCACAATTCAAATATAATAAGCTAACATTTAAAGACTTAAAGACTTACTAGATGCTTTCGAGTACCTCTTGAGTACTTGAGCCACCGGTATGCAATGACTCGCCTTTCTGGGATGCCCGTTTGTCCTTCCTTGTCCGACCCATCCTTGAAGGTTGGCTGGAGGCCCAATGGTGTTGCAACTCGCTAAGGGTGCCATCACTCAGTCACAAGCGATTCATGTGCCCTTGCGGACATTGTGCATCATGTCTCGCAAGCGCTTGGAGGACCTAATCCTCCAAGCCCTTTTAATGGTGAGCTTATGCTCGGGCTAAATATAAAATGTCCTCTGCATGCACAAAAATATAACATATTAATAATCATAACAAGATAATTAAATAATATAAACATATATAAATTAACAAAGGCGAATAGTTCATAGAATTACCTTCTACTCCGCCACCACACCTCCCTGACATCAATAGGGATGTCAATCCAGGTGGCCATGGATGGTTATACAGGATTTGGATAACCTCCGTGATCCTGTGAGCCTCAACAAACGGGTCAAACCTTACAAAAATACAAACATTTTAAATATCATATGCAATACAAAATTAGAATGTAATATAACACTTGTACAAGAGCTTATCTATCTTTACTGTCCGCCTAATCTCCCAGCGGTCTACCGTCAAGCCTAAGTGGCCTACCATCTCCCCGAGGGCCTCCTCCTATCTGGGTCCCGGGTCCTGACCCACCTGAGGACGTAGGAGTGTGGTGATATGTGGGGCTAGGAGTCGGGGTAGTGGTAGAGCTGGGGAAGGGTCACTACTATGGATGGGCTGTGATTGGGAATAAGGGGAGGTATGGGGCCAGTCTACCAAGGAGTAGGCATCATCCTAAAGAGAGGGGTAGTGGTGGCAGGGACGGAGGTGGAGGGGGTGGAAGCAGAGGTGGTAAGGTAGTGGAAGGGATAGTGGTGGAGGTAGTGGTAGGGGTGGTGCCGAAGATGGTGGCTAGGGTGGTGTCAGGTGGTGGAATGGGCTGAGGTGGAGGGGGTGGTGGGTAACTGATCTTTTGAGGTTGGCCTCTGCCTCTACCAGCCATACTAAAACAAATAAAAGAGACAACAAAAAAGAAGAAGCATAAATTACATCAGAAAATTACAAATAATTTCATAACAATATTGCACATAATATTAGACACCTTAGTTATTGTGAACGAGGGCCGCTTTCATCATCACTTTGTTGTTGATCATTATCCGAGTCATCACCATTACTATCACTTAGTTCATGTTTGTGATTTCTCATTGTGTGATTACTTGTACATTCAATGATGTCAACTTCCCCATTATCAATGGAAGAGGATATTCAGGATTGTCTCCATTAACTATTGTCCTTGAAGGGGTGGATCGTCCACCTGATAAGCATCTTCAACATTATCTTCTTTCATTTCAATCCTACCTCTTGATTTTGTCTTGTTCAAAACCCTCAAATGTGACCTACTTTTTCCCAAATAAGACATATAATAGACTTGTCTAGCATTTTAGGCTATAATAAATGGATCATATCTTCCATATCTTCTGCGTGGTTTATTTCAATGATTTTGTAATTGTTGTGTTGTCGTGTCCTAGAAGTCGCGTTGGATCATACCATTCACATTTGAATAGCACACATTTTTTCATTGGATCACCAACATACTCAAACTCAAGGATTTCCTTAATGACCCCATACCAATCATATTCTCTATCCCAACATCACTTTTAACACAAACACCAATATTGTCGATTTTTTTCCCATACTCCAATCAACTGTGTGAAACTTGTACCCATTAACATAGTATATGGGCCAACTTACAACTTTATTTTTGGGTCCCTAAGCTAGGTTAAGCAAATGGGGATATGTTACACCATTATTTTTGTTATGGACCTACGTAGATTAAGTTTAAAATGTCAAACTAACTTGTATCAAACAAAATTAACTGAAAAAATATATTAGGTTACATATTTTAACAAAATGGAGTTACATGTAATCTGAACTAGTCCAAAAATTGTTGAAGAAAATCTTGACTGTGCAATTGTTCAAAGTTTATGTTGTTGAACACATATTGTAAGTTATTGTAAGGATGCATAACATCTTATATGCATAACATCTTATTAAAGACTTAAAAAAAAGGGTTATTCACTTACAATTTGAATGGTTGCACCTCATCACAATTTAGTAAAATGTGTAAGTGTGCAGAATTCCATTTTTGAAGTCAACCATCGGACTCGCTTTTTCTAATAGCTCGACTAGGTTGATTGAATATGGACAATGTTGGTGTAATAGAACACTCCCCATCATTACGACCAACTCGAGTTTGCCTAGATTGAACATGTGGCTGAAAGTAAAGTGAGCAAAAATTTGAAGTCTCTTTTGCAAGATAGGCTTGGCATATTAATCCTTCGACTTAAGACCTATTTTTCATGGTTCTTTTAAACCCTCCTACTTTCCTTTCAAATTGATACATTCACCTATTGAACCAGTCCACATATTCATGCTTCATATGCCAAATGTATGGGCAAGTGTTCCATTGAATCAAAGAACCCGAAAGGAAAAATTCTCTCTAATTTGCACAGAATTATGGGAATATTTTTTCTATGACAAGCAGATCATCAACCATAAGAATAAAAGAGCATAAATTCCTGAAATATTGGCTTAGCTCAAAGGGGCTTCCAGACAACATCAAGCACCTCTTAATGCAATTGGAAGTAAACACTCCATGAAGACATGACAATCATGGCTTTTAATGCTAATAAGCTTACCCGTGCAACATTGACGCACATACTTTAGTTAGAAGCAAAACTATTGGGCATTCTCAACCCTTTCAATCACGACAAACAGCCGCTTCTGAGTAGAATTCAGAGCATATCTGGCCTTTAGTTTATAGAAACGACCATCTCTTAATTCTTGTGAATGCAAATCAGGACACATGCAATATTCAGCTAGATCATGCCTTGCCTTGTCATTATCTTTGGTTCGATCTATCCATTACAGTATTCATAATGTTGTCAAACACGTTTTTCTCAATATGCATGACATCTAAACAATGATGCACTAAATTGTCCATCCAATATGGTAACTTCCAAAAAATACTTTGTTTGGTCCAATTATGAGATACCCTATACCCTAGTCATCACACTATCTTTCTAACTTCTGTTATTTTTGAGTTATCCTTAACTCAATCCCATAATTGGCGGCCACTTACTCTAACTGGAGGCTCTCATGTTTAATATAATTACTTTTAAATTCATATCTACTTCGCCTATATGGATGATCAACATCTAAGAACCTCCTTACAATCAAACCAAGAGTCCTTTCCGCCATGTTTCAAGGTGAATGCCTTAAAATCCTCAATGCAAATCAGGCATGCTAATTTGCCTTAAGTCATCCATCCAGACAACATTCCATTAGTTGAAAAGTCATTGATGGTCCACATTAATGCTGCCCTCATCATGAAATTCTACTTTGTTGAAATGTCATAAGTGAAAACACCATAGCACCACAACTCATTCAATTCATCAATTAAGGGTTGAAGATACACACAAATCTTAGTTTTTGGATTATCAAGGCTATGGATTATACATGTTAAGAATAGGTAGGGATCTTTCATGCACATTTCAAGAGGGAGATTGTAGGGTGTAACAACTATGGGCCAACATGAATAGGGTTTACTAAATTGGTTATTCAGTAAATCCATCTAACAGAGTCCAATCTAACATTTCGAGGATCAAAGGCAAAATCAAGATATTGTTGATCGAAATGTTTCCATGCCTCACCGTGCGATGGATGTGTCATCACACCGTCACCCTCTGATTTCATGTGCCACCTCATATGAGAAGCCGAGCTCATCCTAATGATAAACATATACACATGACATTTCTAACGTAGTATGCTTTATAAGCATAGCCAGGACAATCCTCAGGCTCGTGAGAATTAGCTTTGATACCAAAATGTAACACCCTAATAATTAACCCAATACACCTAGGCAGGATTGATTAATTACTCTTTGCTTCAGTTCCTTAATCATGCTTTGAAAATACTTAGTGAAATTACGAGCCATTTTTTTTTAAACATAATTGAAAACGTAGCCGTGCTTAACGTGAATGATTTAGCAAAATTTAAAAGACACATAGGAATTTACAAACATCACATCATAATATATTGGCTCCATCATACAGCATCCATAATTACATATCATATAGATATTTTGCCTACCAACAGAATAAGACTAAGTGTAGGCAATCTAACAAAACATAAATAATATATGGATGGAAGGACATCCATTAATGGCACCTAGTAATAACACTCCTGGATAGGGATAGATATCTGAAATATACGAGTGAAACTAGCAGGATCAAGTTCAGCTACCCTGAGCCTCAATGTGATTCACGAACGCTTCCTTCCGTTTCTGAAGACGAGATGGAAAGAAAAATAGAGGGAGTGAGAAACTTATAAAAAGAATCTCAGGAGGGTACTCACCTCATGATGCATTGTGTCATCATCATCGTCCCCAGGAACCTTGGGTTATTATGAAATAGTGAGCATGCTAAGATTGATTTATTAAGTTCAAAAATATACTTTATCGAGGTTCGTCGGTTTTAATCATGCGTCTTATAATGCATCATAAACTTAGCATGTCATGTTTATAATGAACTTTTCCTTTTATCAACACATCGTATTCTTCATCATCATATCATAAATACTATGCATAAAAGAACATCATATTTCTCATCATCAAATCATAAATACTATGCATAAAAGAACATCATATTTCCCATCATCATCTCATAAAATGCTATGCAGAAGAACATCATACCATAATAGCTATGCACAAGACATGGTGCACATATTTCATTCCTTAGTGTCCTAGGTGACTTAAAATCTTGTCATCATCATCATTATTTTCCTTGGGGCCACCCTATACTCCACCCTTTTGGGAGTAATCTAGGTTATGAGCTCATACCTTACTAGTCGTCACTAGCATATACTTATCCCTTTTGATAAGTTAAAATCCCGACTCTACCCTTTTGAGAGAACGGGTTAGGGGCAAGAATCACCTTTTCACCACCTCTAGTCTGATGGGTCTTAAAGGATCATTTTCTCAAGATCACCTTTTCACCACCTATAGTCTGATGGGTCCAAAGGATCATTTCCTCATGAGTTTAAGTCACCATTAAGTCTTAGCATGTTATATCATAATCATCAAGATGCATGAACATTCTCATTGTTTGTAATAGCAATTATAACATGCAAGCCATGAAATCATTCAATAATATCAAATTCTCAGTAGGCATTACATCATCATATAAACTGACATTCCAAAGCATCAAAAGATGTCATCTAAAATTTTCACAATAAAGCTCCTTAAATAACCGAACTCTAAAATTGGGTAACCTTAATTATCAAACTAATTACTTATGCATCTAAGGGATTTATTACCATCAATTATAAGCCTTAAGAACATTATTAGACTATATGGGGTAGCATAGACAGTAAGTTGTTCTTAAGGTTTTACGTGTGCTAGAAGTTACGTTTTTAACCCTTTCGTTACGACTTTCCCTATGATGCTAAAATTAATTATTAAACCAATTATGAATCATTGTCCCTTATCTAAACATAATAATATCTGGTTCTTAAGGTCACTAAAGGCTCTGGATAGAATGCATAAATTTCATTCTCTAAAGTTCTAGAGATATTGCTTTTACGGTTTTCTAGAAAGCTAGTTTTATCTCTAACATGCATAGAATAAACTATATTTATCACAACTTCAAACATATTAAATCATCATCATTTATTGGTACTAATCTCATATCAGAATTGAATCATGAACCTCATATAATTGTATAAAATCACATTTTAAGTGAACATAAAATATTAGTTTCTGTAGAATCCTTGCAAAGCTTTAAAACTCTTTTAGAAACTAATTCTTTTTGAAAGAATCTTCATAATTAAAATTATCACTTAAGATAAAAGGAGCAAGTCTTGAGCTTAAGAGATTTATGTGATATCTTAGAATCATAAACATGCTATGCAACCTCATTTTAATCTTGTCATTATAAGGTGATAACTTGGAATTATAAACATGATATGCAAATCCATTTCTTTATCTTTAAGATTTAAGGTGATGACTTGAAAATTAAACATGATGCAAGAGTTTGAAATATAAACATGATGCAAGAAATTGGAGCGCGTAGTCCGCATAGGATGAGTGGAGGAAGAAGAGAATCTTAGAAACCTAGCCCTAATCCGCACTGACCGTGAAGGAGAAGAGAATTATTATTACATCTTTTTAAGCTCCAATCTCAAGACTTCTTAAAGAATCAATTCTTTAACTCCAATAATCTTATTTCTTTGCTTGTGATACTTGGGCAAGTCTTTGAGCTCTAGGATCTTTAGGTGATGACATAAAAATAAACATGTCATGCGTTGATTCTTTTAGCCATTATAAAATAAAGTGAGAACATAAAATAAATATGAGATGCAACTTCTTTATTATCTTTAGAGATTAAGTGACAACATGAAATATAAACATGAAATGCAAACTTGGAAATTTAAACATGAGTATGCAAGTCCATTTATTCATTCTTGAAATTTTAGTGATGACATAGAAAGTAAACATGATTATGCAAGGCATAAACTTAAACATGGATGCAAGTTCATTTGATTTCTTTACTAGAGCTCCTTCAAGACTTTATAGAAATACAAATTCAATATATATATCTTAACAAGACAAAGTGAGAAATACATCTTTCAAATTCTAAACTCAAGATCATAAAATCATCATAAAAACATCATTCTTTAAAGTTTTGCATCAAGTGGAACTTTCAAGCTTTAGAGGCCTAACTTGTGATGGATTCACAACCCACCTTCAAGGTCCTCATCATCAAGCCATCATCTTAGTCCCACCTAGGCCATATGGCCGAATTGGTTAAAGAAAAAGGAAGAAGAAAACCAAATGGAAAAACTAGAGAAAATCCATGAAATCATCATTTTGAACCAAGAACAACACTTAGCAAAACATAGAAATAAACTTAAAAACAACTCCCTACCTAATCTGATTTGAAGGAAAGGAAGAGAACTTGGTTTCTTGGAGTGAAATGAAAGAAAATATTCTTGAAAGGTTGAAAAAAGAATTTCAGCCAAAGGGGAAGAAAGAAAGAAAGTTTTTGAGCTTAGGAAAAACTTGAAGTTGTGAAATTTTTGAGCAAGTCTCTAATGACTTCTAAGCATGCCTATTTATAGAAGAATTCAAGCTCATAAATGGACAAGAGGAGAAGGAAAATCTGATTCAATTTGAGGAGGAGACAAGGAAGGAAAAATCATCTTGTTTGGTGGCTTAAAACATGGAATCATGTTTCAAAGTTCCTTGTTTTATGGTGATTTTTGGCATTATGTTTTAGTGCAATTTTTTGGTGTATTATGGCTGCATTATTTCATGCATTACAGCCTCATGGAAGAGGGTTTTGTGTGTTCCATGTATTATTTAGGTGTAGGCAAGGTATTCATGCAATTTAGAGAATTTACGGTTAAGGGCTTAGGTGAATTAGTAAGCAATTTGAGTGTTTTAAAGCAATTTTAGGTTCTAATCAATTTAAATAAATAATTTTGACTCTAGATTAATAATTAGAATTTAATAAGCTTTAATTTGAGCCTAATATTGCTTAGGTTTCGTTAGACGAATCAAAAATCTCAAAATTTGTAAAACTACAAAGAATGGGCAAAACGGTCATTTTACTTAAAAATTGCCCGAGACCACCCGAGCTTAACCAATGGTTAATCATGGCTTAAAAACACCTTTTAACACATTTTAGTGAGGTTCGGGCTCGGCAAAAATTTGAAGTTAAACAGTTGCAAGGGCGTTTTGGTCATTTCGCGTTGAGCTCAAAATTATGATTCTTCTCCTCTATTAACACACATAACACAAACAATCCCTTATTAACATCAAAACATCCCCTTGAGGATGGGTGGGGCCCACGATCCTCATTTTCCGAGTAAAATAACCTCAGGGCATTTTGGTCATTTTACACGTACAGAAATTGGGGTTTGCAATACTGCACGAATTGCTCCTAACTTCTCTTCTAACGTTATATTCCTTTATTAAGGATTGTTTGGTCTCAAATTTTATATAATATTTACCTACGGAATTCGGTAATTCTTAATGACAGTAAAAATTACAGGAAAATTGGCATTACATCCTGACCCACACTAGTCAAAACATAAGGTGATAAAGAAACTTTGATACATATGTTGCTACAACCATATTCACATATATAAACATCATGTTGATTATGATATATACATCATAATAGTAAAGCCAACGATATAACCCCGAAACTAGTCATGAACTCCGTAGCAAAAGGGCTAGTCCTCCACCTCATACCTAGCCTGCCAAGTATTCGGCCAACAAAATACATATAGATACAAACGGACCTGGAACAAATAATATACATCAGCAGGCTGTAAAGGCCTAACACTACACTACTACTATGTACACGTCAAAGTTTCTGAGAAGCTCGCATCCTCCTACAGGAAACCATTGGCCATCGCATAATGGCCGCCTCCATCGAGGCGGCGGGCCTCAGACTGGGTTTGAGTCTGAAGAGGATGATGACGAAGGGTCGTCCGCTTGGGCACAAGTGGTGCTGGTGGGGCTACAACATCAAGGTGTGCCACGTGTAGAGGCACACCATTGTATGGAAAACCTGGGTCGAACTCAAGTGTAAATACTAAGCGTTGAACGACGATTAAGAATACGTAGACCTGATTGGAATATGCTACAACATATAGGGAGTTCCAGTAAGAATTAGTGCCACTGCCACTGGGGTGAGTCAAGGAAGAGAATCACCGATGGCATTGGGATCTGAATACAATACAACATATATACACATAGGGATGAGAATATTATAAAATTCTCAGGATCCTCATGTATGAGCAGGCATATTAATCATTTCATCCACATAGATAATATCAGGTAAGGTCATATGCAAGAGTAAATAAAAGAAACAATAATGATAGCTACACATTTAGTCTTATAAACAAGGAATTCACTTAGGTAACATTCTTCTTGTTTTTTTTTTCCTTTAACATAAGAAAGGCTTAAATCCACATCAAGGATATTCATAGTGGGCAATTTCACTAAGGACAATAGACTCAGGACATGAGCTCATTCCTATTCGTGATCATTGGACTTCATTTTTTTCCATTTCCGAATCACACACAGTTCTACTCCTAGCTGATACATCCATCGACTCATAAAATTTCTAAGGAAGTCCTTACTTTGGCCTTCCCTAATTAACCTGATAAGCCTTGTCTCTGCTTCCCTATATGTTAAAAGTATGCACAGGTGAAATGTATAGATTCTCTTTTCTCATATAAGTATATCTAGTACTTTTCTCTTTTCCCAAGGCATACATAAACCATATATATGCATTCATGCACAATGTAATCCTTATTCTTTTCTCATAAATCAATCATTAGAGTTCATAGTATATATTCATTCACATCCTAGTTGAATTACAAGTCATCATAGTACTAAATCAACATTTGTAATTCAATTCCAGCATATTGGTAAAATCTGGGCTTAAGTAGGAAAATTTATTTTCCCTACCATCTGATTGATTCAAGGGCCAACAAAATTCTCCATGACACTTCAATATGTCTAGGAGACCCTGTAAAAATTTCAAGGCAAATGGAGCTCTCTAACTCTTCAGTAAATTGTACAAATTTAGTGGTCAGGGACTACCAATTCACAGATCAGACCACGGTTCTCCTAATTCTTTACCTTAGAAAATGATTGAAGTAACTCACAACAAAATTTACAGGGACACTTCAATATGTTATTAACTTCAAGTAAAAATTTCAAAGGCTTATTCAATCATTTGATTTGATAACAAAATCGGATAACTTTATTGCTCCAGTTTCAACATTTCTGGCAGCATCTATACAATTTCGGTTACTGATTTTTTTAAAGTAGTTTAACCCAAAATTAGAACCCAAGAAAATTCATGGAACTAGTCCAAGATGTTAAATTGGACATATAATTTTTTCAGCTGATGAAAATGACTACAACATGCCCAGAAAAATCGTGATCACACTGCCTGCAAGAAACCCAAAAATCCAGCAAGTATCACTCAATATCTTTTTGATAAAAGTGATTTTTATCATCATCCACATCTACTACCAAAATTAAAACATCAATATCAACATAATATAAACCAATATAACTAAGAATTTCAGACCTAGCTTAACCCAAAACAGATCAGAAAAATTTGACAAAGAAAGACAACAAAAACCCTATTTTTAGCGACTTAGTGGATCTTTGACTTCAAGTTGATTCAAGTTTGAATTCTTTCACCCCAAAGCTCCTAAACTAACCCCAAACTTTCTTAAATCAGTTAAGTGTGAAGTAGCAAGGCAAGGTTTGATAAGGAATAGAGATTTTGTTCGGTTAGATTTGTGGGGATTGAAGTGTAGAACACGTTTTGTGAAGAAATCTTGAAGTTTTAGCAACTCTAGCCTAGGGTTTATGGACTTAGAACTCAAGATCAAGCTCTTGAAGATGAAGATGGTCGCTGCTCTCCTTTCCTCTATGCTGGCCGAAGTTTATGTGGCTTGGTGGAGAAGATTGTGGCTTGTTGTCTTGTATTTAATGCATGTAGAAGATATTATGTAGTTAGATAAGTATTAATGTAATAAAGCAAAATGATGGCTAAGATTTAATCTTGGAATCCAAGATTAAATATTGGCCTTCCACATGTCCTAAATGGATAATTATTATCCCTTGTGATGATTAAATCACCTTTCGTGTTAGAAACCGCACATCGAACTTCTTGCCGAACGGTAAACGCCGTACCTTATTCAATCGATATTATTCGAAAATTAATTCTAAGTATAAAATTTTCATTCCCACATGTTTCTAACCTTATTCTCATATTTTCCTAATTTTGGGTATTTTGTTCCGAATCTAGGGTTTCACTGTCCGATCCGCTGCCCCGCAAAATACTATTCATCTTTTTTTTTTGTGCTCAATCATAGAGTCATTCTCATCAGAACTACGTCTATCAAAATCTTAGTATTCTCATTAACCATTCCTCAATCAATTTCCAAAGAAAAGAACTAGAATGTTGCACACTAAATTTGCACGCTCCAAGAGATCTACGTCGACTTCACCTCCGCCGCTTCCTGAAGGGAGGAAAGTAACCAATCCAACGGCTAGCTCATTAGGCGTGGCAGATGACCGATGAAGACATGGGCACCTCGACGAGGATGAGTAGCTCCTCTACGAGACGCGGCTCCTCTCAATGGTTCCGGAACAGGAGCCTCTCCGTCACTACCATCTCCTATCTCCATAGGAATGGTATGGGAGAACCATCGGAAGAATACTGGGTGGTTGAATCCTCATGGGTCCGACCCCTCAATGGGGCGAAGTGGTGATCATGGTACGTAGACAAAAAAATCCTGAATGGATGATGCCAAAGTGGGTGCGAGGAAACTACTAGAGATGTCGGACGCACGTGCTCAAAATCAAAGTCATCTGAAAAGAGCAGGAGGGGAGAACCAGGCACAAGTGACAGGATGTGCGAATGGATGGTCCAGAAACACAAACAAGCGAACAGCACAATAACCCACAAAATGGTATGATTGACCAGGTCATCGTGAATCTCCCATGTGGAGGCATCAATGTAAATCGCGAATGTCGCTATCAACCTCTGAAGATGAGACGGAAGAAGAAAGAAGGGATGATAAACTTATATAAGAATTCTCAGCGGGCTTTCATCTCCTAACATGTGTCATCATCTACTTCCTCAGGAACCTTAGGTTTCATTATGAAAATAGTGAGCATATATATAAGGTTCATTTATTAAGTTCCAAATACCATTAGCCAAGACCCGTATATTTTAGCATGAATCTTAATGTCATGAATGCAATATACTAAGTCATGAATGCATGTCAATGCCTCAGGCAAGGTATTATAAGAATCATATTAAATAGGCATAGCATAAAGAATGAAAATCCTTCTACCATAATCTTTCCTCATTATTCTTTTAGGTGACTTAAATTTCTTATTCTCTTTTCTACATGGGCCACCCTAATACTCTCTCCTCTTGAGAGTTCTAGGTTATGAGCTTCTACCTAACTAGTCGTCACTAGTCTACACTTATCCTATAGATAAGCAATTCTCAACTTTAGAGTGCGGGATAGGGGGCATGAGATCACCTTTCATAACCATAAATTCCTAGAGTCTAAAGGATCACCTTATTGGATCACCTCTCCTAACCATAAATTCCTAGAGTCTAGAGGATCATTTCCATGTGTCTTATATCACCTTTAATCTTAGCATGTTATCTAGAGATACAAACATGAACATATAACCATAACTTATCATTTAACATTTCATGCCCATAAGACACTTAAGTCGTGCACCTCAATTATTTAATCATAATTATAACATGCCACAAATCATCAAGTCTGGAACAAAAGAGAGTTTTTTTACCAAACTTGGTGAGCAAGACTTAACAAAAAAGCAAATGGTAAGGAATTAGAGTTTTTTGAGTGTATAAGTGTTGTGAAAAATTAAAATATGATAGAGAAATGCGGGAGAGAGTCTGGCGTCCTTGGCTATTTGGGGAAAGATTTTCATTTTTCATGTGTGTTAGGACATGAATTAGAGATAGATTTAATTAGGTAATTGGTTAGGAATTGGTAATTAAGTGTTTAGGTTAGTAACCATGTCTTTAAGGCTTTTCAACACATGATTAAGGAGTTGTTTTACACATGTAGTTGAGTTAAGCTTAATTAGATTGAAATTCAAACTCCAACATATTTCATAATTTTTAGGAAAAGGAAGAGAAAATACTATTTTGCCTTTGACTTTGACATTATGGTCTTATGAGCTCTTTTGTTTAAGAATGGGATTTAAACTTCCCCAAACAACCTTAGGTCTTAATTAACCCCAATTAATTATTTTAACTCAAGATTAATAAATAAAATTAATTTATCTTTAATTAGAGCATAATATTGTCTATATTTCCTTAATCACTTAATTAAGCTCATTTAGCACTAACAAGGGGTAAAAAGTTAATTTTACACAAAGACTTCCCAGGACCGCCCAAACTTTTCCAAATATCATACATTCCTTATAATCAACATTTCCAACTCCCGGGTAATGACCGGTTCAACCGTCACTTAATTCCGCATTAAATTACCTCAGGGATACTTTGGTAATTTTGTGCACGGGAAAAACCAGGAATTGAGATTTTCACCTCTAACATCATCCATCACGCATCTAAGCCCCTTCAAACATTAAACTAACCCTTGAGGATAGCTTGGATCGGCCGCCTTTTCCAGGCAAAAATGACCTTAGAGGCATTTTGGTAATTTTGCACATGAAAAGTTGGGCTCCTTGATGAAGGCTATGAATAACAAGTTGCAAATTCATGACCAGGAGTATAAAAAACCATTTCTTGATGTCTAACCAGGTTATCCTCCCACAACACATTACCTACATCGTGTTGGCCTATATAGGTCCCACCAGAACTACTTCTAATCTGAAACATACCCACTTGATTCCATGAATTAATTGCCTCCCATGTCGATCCAAACTCAATAGTCCGACATGAATCCCTACTTGTACAAATGAACCCTTATCGTATCATCATCTAAATACTTCCTACATTTGTATTTACTACATGGACACCTAACTTTTGCCTCATTAATGTATTATTGTGTTTGACATGCTACCTCTATAAATTCCTCAATACCACTATAAACTTCCAATTTAATCCCCCTCTATTAGAAAGCAATCATCATATATCCATGACCGGTTTGAAGGTAACATTGTGCTTGTGATAAACCCTAGACCCTACAATTTTTTAATGACATCAAATTATTACTTTCAAATACCAATTCAATTGGTATTTACATTATTTAGTATAACTACTTTTAATCTTATTTCCTTAATAAAATATTTGACAAAATTTTGATAGCGACTCTATTTAAATTAGGAGCTTCCATCTTCCCTTAATTTTCTATTCCTTAAAAAAATTTTAACAAAATTTCAAAAGTATCTCCCCTTAAATTAGGAGCTTCCGTAATTAGATATTTCTTTTAATTGGTTTGTAAAACACATTCAATTAGTCTTCAAGTTTTTTTAATATGGTTATTTATATTCTTTTGTCCTTAAAAAAATTTTAATAAAATTTCGACAATATATCCCCTTAAATGAGGAGCTCCCGTCATTATATTTCAGCCAATTCAACAATAAAAGATATTATTACAAAGATCAACAGCATAATAGATTACATATAATTCACATAATCCTAAAACTATTTTATTGTGCATCCCCTTATAACTCCACAATATGCATCCTGAATCTTCGCAAATACAAAGAATCCTAGCAAACAATATAAACAAGTCAGGGAAGGACTTCTATGCCCTTCCCTCTAGTTATGCAATCCCCATTTCCTACAACTCTATCCTAGAAAACATAAGTCTCTATCCTACGCACATATTAAACCATATAAATAATAAGGATTAGTTACTAACCTCTAATGGAAATAAACAAAATGTTCAAGCTATCAATGTCCAACCAAATCTAATCTGAAATTCCAATATGAAAAACTTATATCTATACACACTTATATACATTAAAAACATAAAATAAGATAAGATAATTAGAATGGCAAATTGATCTCAACCAATAATCGCTTCACCTTCAAACAATACTCCTACATTATGTAAAAATCAACAATAATTACTCTCCAATGCAATAAAACACAAGCCCTAAATACAACACTATGCCATGATCCCCTAGATATCAAACCCAGAAACCTCAACACACAATTGATATGGAAGATAAGATTAAAAACCAAATAAAATATAACAAGGGAATCACTCTACTTTGTAATATTCTATTCAGCTTCCCTGGTGCAACAAGATAAGGGAATCACTTAACCTCACTTATATGCATAAAGTTTCTTAAAGAAACCTAGAAATTTCATTCAAACAAAAACTGAAGAGAGTATAGCTAAGTTTGGAGGTATTTATACCTCTTATTTAGGTTAAACTTATTTTCTAACCCTACTTGAATAGGTCCAAATTACTATACTAACAATTGGGCTTAACAAACATAAAAATAAAACAAGTCCTGACCCATTTTAAAATATAAACTAATAAACTAAATTAACCAGACTTGGTCCAACATGGCCGAAATATATTGTCAATGCAAATTCACTAATAATAATATTTTGGGTTGCCTATAATTACTAATAGGAGTCTTAGCTAATTCTTGATGCATCTCTTCAACAAATGATTTAGCCAAGTTTCCAAAATTGTCTTGAATCCTTTTAGCTGATGCCCTTATGATAGGTCCTATGGGCATGTTACAATTCTCATATATTCTTCCAATATTCAAATGTCCAATTTGCCCTTCTAAGCTTATATCATTCCCTCCCTCCTCAAAAAGATTCGTCCTCGAATCCCCATCCAAATGAAACAGAAAGGTTAGAAACATTAAATGTAGCAGACACATTATATTCACCAGGAAGGTCAATCTCATAAGCATTGTCATTGATCCTCTCGAGTACTTGAAAAGGACCATATCCCCATGGGCCAAGTTTAGATTTCCTTTGACAAGGAAACCTCTCCTTCCGCAAATAAACCTAAACCCAATCACCAGGGTGAAAGACAACTTGGGTCTTTCCCTTGTTAAGTTATTCAACCTTCACCTTGTTCTTCTTAATCAACTCACATGCTTTTAAGTTCATTGCTTTAACCTTCTCAGCCTTGCTTTTAGCATCTAAGCTAATAAGATCACTCAAGGGCAAAGGCATTAAATCCAAAATAGTTAAAGGATTAAAACCATACACAAGCTCAAAAGTAGAAAACGTTGTAGAAGAATGAATAGTCCTGTTATAAGCAAACTCAATAAAAGGCAAACAATCTGCCCAAGTTTTCAAATTCTTACCAACAACAGCACGCAATAATGTCCCCAATGTTCTATTTACCAACTCAGTTTACCATCAGTTGTGGGTGACAAGTAGTAGAATATAACAATTTAGTTTCTAACTTGCCCCACAACACTTTCCAAAAATGACTAAAAAATTTAACATCACAATCAAAACAATGGTCTTAGGGACACCATGCAAACACACAACTTCCTTAAAGAACAAATCAGCAATGTTTGTTGCGTCATCAGTTTTATGGCATGTAATAAAATGAGCCATCTTACTAAATCTATCCACCACAATAAAAATGCTATCTTTGCCTTTCCTAGTTCTAGGTACCCCAAGAACAAAATCCATAGATATATCAACCCACAGGTGGTTAGGAATAGGCAATGGTGTGTACAAACCATGTGGCATAGACTTAGATTTAGCCTGCTGACATGCAATACATTTAGCACAAATCCTTTCAACATCTCTACGCATGTGTGGCCAATAAAAATATTTCAATAACACTTCCAAAGTCTTATGCACACCAAAATGACCCATTAAACCTCTACTATGTGATTCCCTGACAAGCAATTCCTTAAGAGAACAAATAGGCACACAAATCCTATTGCCACGAAACATAAAACCTTCATGCCTATAGAATTTGTGAAATGCACCATGCTCACATAAAGCATAAATATAAGAAACATCAGAATTAGTGGCATACAATTCCTTCAAATGTTCAAATCCTAAAAGCTTAGATGTAAGAGTAGTGATCAATGCATACCTCAAGATAACATCAACCACATTCTCTTTACTTTGCTTATAGGCAATCATATAAGGAAAAGTCTCAATGAAATCCACCCATTTAGCATGTCTTTTATTCAACTTTCCTTACCCCTTCCGTTTCAAAGATTCATGATCTGTGTTAATCACAAACTCTTTAGGAAACAAGTAATGTTGTCAGGCCTCCAAAGCTTGAACCAAAGCATACAACTCCTTGTCATAGGTGGAATACTTGAGCTGAGCTCCATTCAACTTCTCACTGAAGAAAGCAATGGGTTGTTTTTCCTGCATCAAAACAACACCTATACCAATCCCAAATGCATCACATTCAATCTCAAAAGTCTTATCAAAACTAGGCAAAATAAGAATAGGAGCAGAAAACAAATAATCCTTTAAGGTATTAAATGCAAGGTCTTGTTCCTTTTCCCATTTAAACCCAACATTCTTTTTAATGATTTCTATGAGAGGAGTAGCAATGGTAGAAATTTTTTTTACAAATTTTTGATAAAACCCAGCTAAACCATGAAAACTCCTTACCTCAAAAGCATTCTTAAGCATTGGCCATTCTCAAATAGCCTTCACCTTTTCATCATCAACCTCAATTCCATGTGCACTCACAACAAAACCAAGGAAGACAACTCTATCAATGAGAATGTGCACTTCTTAAGGTTGGCAAACAACTTCTCTTTCTGAGCACCTCTAAAATAGCCTTAACATGCAAAATGTGATCATCTAGGCAAGTGCTATAAATGAGAATATCATCAAAATAAACAACAACAAACTTGCCTAAGAATTCTCTCAAAACATGGTTCATCAAAGGCATGAAAGTACTAGGTGCATTTGTTAACCCAAAAGGCATAACCAACCACTCATAAAGACCATATTTTGTTTTAAATGCAGTCTTCCATTCATCCCTGGTTTCATTTGAATATGATGATATCCACTTTTTAAGTCAATTTTAGTGAATATGCATGCACCATGTAACTCATCAAGCATGTTATCTAACATAGGGATAGGATGGCGATACTTTACAATGATTTTATTGACTGCACAACAATCAACACACATCCTCCAAGTGCCATTTTTTTGGAACCAACAACATTGGCACTGCACAAGGACTCATGCTCTCCTCACGTGCCCTTTGGCTAGTAGCTCATCCACTTGCCTTTGAAGTTCCTTTGTCTCCCAGGATTACTTCTATAAGCGGGTCTATTTAGAATGCTAGCACCAGGCACAAAATCAATATGGTGCTCAATTCCACATAATGGTGGCAAACCACTCTGGACCTCAGGAGGAAACACATCTGCAAACTCCTGTAACAAAGAAACAAAACAACTAGGCAAATTTTTGTTAAGTTCAGTGTCAGAGAGTAAAACTTCCCTAAACCAAATCAGAATCAAAGCTCTCTTGCCTAACAAAGCACTCTTTAAATCTCTCACTTTTGCATAGAAACATAATTTGCTCTCAACTTTGTCACTCTTTTATGTTCTCTCACATTTTTCTTGTTTTTCATTCACTAGTGGGCCTTTGTTTTTACTTTTGTCACTCATGGCCTCTTTTCTCTTTACTTTTTTGATGACCTCACTTCCCATATTTCCCAAAGTAGTTTGGTGAAGCTTCACTTGATCAAGATAGACCTCCTTGGTGATAACAGTGCAAGAGTGATTTTGTGACTGTTATGCTCAAATGAGTATCGATTCTTGAAGCCATCATGTAGCACTCGCCGATCATATTGCCAAGGTCTCCCCAACATGTGACTAGCTTGCATAGGTACTATATCACATAACACCTCATTAACATACTTCCTAATTGAGAAGGCAACCTTCACTTGTCTATTGACCTTCAAGTCACCACTATCATTCAACCACTGCAACCTATAGGGATTAGGATGCTTAACACATTTCAGCCCCAATTTCTCCACCATAACGGTACTAACAATATTAGTGCAATTCCCTCCATCAATAATCAAACTGCACACCTTGCCACCAACTAGACATCTAGTATGAAAGATGTTTTCTCGTTGCTCCAGGCTATCTTCCTTCACCTACAAATTTAAGGCACGCCTAGCAACAAGAGATTCACCCTGCACAGCATACTCCACATCACCATTAGAACAATCCTCCAAAGATGGCATACTATCATGATCAGAATCAACACCATGATTCGATTCAACACAATATCACCTTCCCTAATAACCATCATTCGCTTGTTTAGGTAATCAGGAGCATAATGACCCAAACCATGACACCGAAAACATTTAACATCTCTATGTCTAGTAGTAGAAGAAGAGGAAGAGGAAGGAGGAATACCTTTCTTCTTAGTTGAATCTGGAACCATCTCCTTGGAATTGGAGCCATTAGGTTTCTTTTTCTCATCATCACGAGACCATCTTGAACCCCATTTTGAGGTGGAATTCAAAAATGGTTTTGATGCCCAGTTTTTGTTGCCTCTCCACCTTCATGGCCATGCTTATCGAATCTTCTATCTCCACATAATAGTGCAATTCAACCACATCAGCTATCCCCTATTAAGACCACCAAGAAACCTTGCCATAATTACCTCTGAATCCTCCTCTATATTGGCCTTGATCATAAACATCTCCATCTCTTTATGGTAGTCTTCAACTAACTGTGAGCCTTGAGTTAGCTTGTGCAACCTGTGATGCACCTCCCTATAGTAATAAGAAGGCACGAATCACTTCCTCATGACACACTTCATTGCACCCTAAGTCTCAATAGGAGGCTCTCCATCCCTTCACCTAGACTTCACAAGCTCATCCCACCAAATTAGAGCATAATCAGAAAACTCTACTATAGCCAATCGAACCTTCTTCCCTCAGAATAATTGTGGCATGCAAAAATCATCTTTATCTTCCTTTCCCACTGTAAATATGCTTCAACATCGTTCCTTCCCTTAAATAGTGGTATCTGCCTCTTAATAGCATTCATGTTGTTGTCCAGTTGTCATTTATTCCCAATCTTCACATTCCCAACTGAATCATCATCGTTAAACTCCTCCTCAGAGTGCTCAAGGTAGGAATCATTGTGACGATGTCGATCCTTGAAAAAACTTGCCACCACCCTTGGGTGTAGTTTGTGACACCTCATTCAGCCGTGTATCCATATCATCCAATCTGTTTTGTATTTGCTAAGGGTTTTCTGCAAGAGCTGCATGTCAAATACTGTATTATCCTTATTGTCACTCTTCGATATGTTGCGAGCCATTTGAACAATCCGCAAATTGATAAAATAGACAATCTCACAAAGCACTTGCTCACGTGTAGTGTTTGCACTCAATATGGCCGTTACCTTCTTTATGCTCACCACTCTTGTCTTTTACCACTCTAGACCCCTTAAAAATGTTGCACTTCAAAAACTGAACAAACTCAAACAAGATAAAGTCCCGAGTAATATTTAAATGGCACAAGGAATAACCAAAGAATTGAAAGAAAGAATGAGATAAACTCAAAAGAAAAAAAAATCACCTAAAAGAGATAAAAGAAAATAAAAATTTGAAGGACCTAAATAATTAAAAAAAGGAAAAATGAATCTAAAATTTTTGTTTTTTGGCACAACCTTTTGTTTTTCTTTTTTGCGCCTCCTGTATATCTATTTTTGTTTTTGTTTTGTGCGCTTCTTTCTTTTTCTTTTTTTTTTTTTCAGCGCTATTGCTTTTTGCTTTTGTGCGCTATTGAGTGAAAGGAAAGGTAAAGAACATGGATTGAAACTGAATGAGAGAATGGATGCGAGCAATGACGCGAACAGGCAATGCTTTTTTTTTTGTTAAAAAAATTTTGAAATGGAAACTAAATGAAACAAAAGTAATTGGATTCCAAAGAAAAAATCAAACGTAGACAAGGAAAAAAATTGACGAAAACAATGACAAAATCGAGAAAGAAAAAATGAAAATAGATAAATAGAAATTTACCTAACGCTTAAACTGATACCAAATGATGCGGAGCCCCGTGGATATCAAACCCAAAAACCCCAACACACAATTGATATGGAAGATAAGATTGAAAACCAAATAAAATATCACAAGGGAATCACTCTACCTTGTAATCTTCTATTCAGCTTCCTGGTGCAACAAGATAAAGGAATCACTCAACCTCACTTGTACGCATAAAGTTTCTTAAAGAAACCTGAGAAATTTCATTCAAACAAAAACTTAAGAGAGTGTAGCCAAGTTTTTGAGGTATTTATACCTCTTATTTAGGTTAAACTTATTTTCTAACCCTACTAGAATAGGCCCAAATTACTCACTAACAATTGGGCTTAACAAACACAAAAATAAAACAAGTCTTGACCCATTTTAAAATATAAACTAATAAACTAAATTAACCAGACTTGGCCCAACATGGCCGAAATATATTGTCAATGCAAATTCACTAATAATAATATTTTGGGCTACCCATAATTACTAATAGGAGTCTTAGCTAATTCTTGATGCATCTCTTCAACAAATGATTTAGCCAAGTTTCCAAAATTATCTTGAATCCTCTTAGCTGTTGCCCTTGTGATAGGTCCCATGGGCATATTACAATTCTCATATGTTCTTCCAATATTCAAATGTCCAATTTGCCCTTTTGAGCTTATATCAGGCCACCTATAAACGAATTGAAAAACCAAGTCAAATCAAAAAATTAAACCGATTAAAGTACTCACCAAAGATCTTAGATCGCAATTGTAGCCTCCTTTTGTCGAACGGAGCTCCATAGTGGCGCACGATAGGAAAAAAGGTCACGAAGGCTAGGGGTAAAGAGAGAGAGCGTTAGAAGAGAGAGAGAATGGCGAATGGAATGGGGAAGAAGAAGATGATCTGGCCAATATATTCGTGGGTTACCGAGGTTTTTTGATGGGTACGCGAATAAGTGAAACGATGCGTATTATATTTTCATAATTACCGACGGGTATACCGACGGTTGTGTGGAACACAACCGTTGCACGTAATGGAATAAAATTCAAATACCTTCGGTAATATTTAACAAAAATTAATTGTGAAATCAAATAAAATACTTGTCGTTAGGAGTCGTAATTTAATAAAAAATTATTTAATCAGGACTTAAGTATCCGTCAGTTATATTTAATAAAAATTAATTATAAAATCAAATTAAATACTCATCGGTTAGGTAGTCGGAATTTAATAAGAAAAATTAATTTACTCAGGACCTGTCGATATACTTGTTAGTTATATTTAATAAAAATTAATTATAAAATCAAATTAAATACCCGTTGTAATATAATGACAAAATAAAAAAATCTAAATTAAATAAGCTATCGGTCGGATACTTCGGAAATTTATAAAAATATAATTAAAAAACAAAATATTATACCCTTGGTAAACCCGTCGAAATAATGCACGCCATGTGGAGGGATTTAATGTTATCGTTTACGAGAAAATTGACGGATATTTATATAAATTTAGTTTAATTAGAAAAATACCATGACCCGTCGAAACCTATCGATAACATCCGTCGTATTCTGGATTTCTAGTAGTGAAAAATTTTTGCTTTATCTTTATCACCTCATTCATACATTTATTTTCCCATGCTTATCGCAAAGGCAATGAAAGTGCTTTCGATCATACCTCATTCACACATTTGGCTTTTGTTCACTCCCTTAGTTAAGTTGTGTGTGTTTAGTATGTTATGAGCATCATAATCATTTGGTATGGCGTGACTATTTTAATCATTCAAATACATCTATGTTCTAAATTTATAAAAGGCCAATTAAATGTCAATAGGTATCTATTTAATTTTTTTTATTTTATATTATGATTAATCTAATGTCTTAGCCTTAACAAAACAAAATTGTCTTTACTAGAAGTTATGGTATGTAGTAATGCAAGAGCCTCAGTTAACACAATACAACTACATCTTGGTTGTTGGAGAGAAGGAAGCTATATATATGACAGGTTCTCTATATTTACACTTTTTGATAAATAATATGACATACAATTTTAACTCTTCTCATTTGTTATAATCTGAATATTGGAGGTCTTTAGTGTCATGGTTTGCATCTTTTTGCTATAATCTAGCATGTGGCCTAATATGAATGTTAGAGGTCGTGATACTCTTCATTTTTCTTATCTACTATCAAAAAATAAAAGGTGATTTATTGGCTTTTAGTACTTCATTTTATATTTTATTGGTTTTTTATTTTCACATTATTATATATTTTTATTTTTATTTTTATTAAAATAAAAAATTTAGTGATGATAGCTCATCAATGATCATTTTATATTTTTATTGGCTTTGTAGTTTGTTAAATTAAAATTAATTTTTAATTCATTTAAATTTTACTGAATATTTTATAGATTACAAATATTGTATTATATTTTGATTTATTTTTTAAATATGATCATAAATATTAAAAATCATTTCCAATATTTCTTCACTTAAATCAAATTTGCTTTTGTTACTACTATCAAACCTTATGATAAAACATGATAGTTTGTGCATATGATTAATAAGAATGATGCTACTCGATAAACTTTTCTTCAAGCTTGATTAATTATACAAAAATTAGTTTAAAAAAAACTTAAGTTCGCATTCTTATATATTAATATTATT
Organism: Dalbergia oliveri; assembly: GCA_030441495.1. Lineage (NCBI taxonomy): Eukaryota > Viridiplantae > Streptophyta > Magnoliopsida > Fabales > Fabaceae > Dalbergia > Dalbergia oliveri. Next base: position 8,920,856 of record JAMLFY010000005.1, on the reverse strand, counting down.
AATAAATGTTAAAAAGAATAATATAATTCCAATAAACTCTAATTTATATATTCAAAAATATTTACATGTGAAATTGCAACAAAGGACAAGAATTGGCATGCAATATATTTTCAAAAGAATATATATTTATTGTGTATGTGTGTAAAATTTACTCCATATGCAATTAATTCTAATACTAATTTTAGTTGTTGCATAGCTCATTATATTTTATTATTGAAATTTCACTTTAATTTGTAGTTAAACTTAACTCTAATTTGTAATTATATGATTGATATAGTAATGCAATTTACAACTAAAATTCATTATAATTTTCACTATAAAAAATACTCTAATTTTCAACTGTTATATCATTCAAGTAATAACAATATTAATATTTTATATTCAAATATAATTATATTAAAATTTGAATAAGCATTGTAATTTGTTTATTCATCATAACATAATTTTGTGATTTTATTAATATAGCTAGGTTAAAACTCATTCTAATTTGTAAATATTTTATGATTCAAATAGTAATGTAAAGTTTGGATGCAACTTACATTTATTCTAATTTTCACAAGAAAAAACAATACTCTAATTTGTAACTATTACACATCATTCAAGCAGCAACAATGAATCTTTTATCTTTGATATAATTAGTTTAAAATTTAAATACTTATTTTAGTTTGTCGGTATATGATAACATAATTTTTGTTATTTCAATTTTAAGAATTATTTTACTTGATCTTATTAAAAAATATAAAAATTAATTTAAAGCAAACAAATATAAAACTTTTTTCATAAAAAAAATTATATCATCAAGTTTAAAGAAATAAATAACCTTAACATTTTCAAGAAAAAGTTGTATCACATGACATTTGATTTAATTGCACATGACAATATTAACAATTTATCTACAAATTTTATAAATTTGAAATTTAAATTATTTCATTAATCTATTAGCTTATGATAACATATAATTTTTTGTGATTTTAAGTTTTTTATAATTAATTTGATTAAAATCAAGTTTAAAAAAGAAATATCCTTAACATTTTCCAGAAACATTAGTTCCATATTACATTTCACTTAATTGCACTTAACAATAATAATAATAATAATAATAATTTATCTATGAATTTTATGAAGTTGAAATTTGAATATTATATTAATCTATTAGCTTATGAAAACATAAATTTTGTGTTTTAAGCTTTTTAAAAAAATTGATAAAAAACTTTCAAATATGTAAGCTTAAAATTATTTTTAAAGTAAACAAATAAAATATTTTTATTCTTAAATTATTAATCAAATAATAATTATGGTGCATTTAATTGGGCAATAATTTGTGTGACATTAAGGTGGATATAAGTTAAAATTATGATTAATATTATGTAAAAAAATTAAAAATTATTATTATCATATCTAATTTTTAACTACTAACACATATTTCTTTTAAAAATATTCTTATTAAAATAATTTGAAAAATATTAAAGAATCTGTGCATGGGTTAATCTCTAGTATAAAATATATATATATATATATATATATATATATATATATATATATATATATATATATATATATGAAAAGAAATAGTGAATTTGTTTGAATCCTGTACATGAAAAAGAAACGAAAAGACTTGTATATGAATGCTTAAGGATATGAATCCCTTTAGATGTACATTGTGAATTTGTATTTTTGAATTATTATGTGTTAGATTTTTTTAATCACCAAAGTGGTCAAATCTAAAAATTGTTTAATAATTCCAAATTTTATGAGATTAAAGAATATAATCTGCATCTTGAAATTATTGTGTGTTAGATTTGTTCATCACCAAAGTGGTCAAATCTAAAGGTTGTTTAATAATTTCAATTTCAGATATTTTATTTCAATTACTCATATGATGGATGCTAAATAATGATTATTTTATGTATGGGTATATTGAAGTTAATTATTATAAGATATTTAGGGATCACCCAAATGTTGATTAATTATTCTTATAATTATTGGACATGATGGTTGGTAGTGTAGTGTACTATCAGTTTATTTATATATCCAAAGATAGTAAATGTTTCTAGTTGTTGCATACTTCATTGCCAAATAATGTTAAATTTGTTAGCATCATTATGTTGTTGTAAATTAATGTATCACCCAAAGGAGAGCATTAATATAATGAATGTTTAAATGATTGTTGTTTGAATATATTAAGTTTATTTAAAGCATTAATATATGAGCTTGTATAATGTTTATAGCTTCCATGAATATGTTTGCTTTGGGAAAGTGGAATTGTCAAGTCCAATGGGCTTAACTATGCTAGTTGATTTGAGCAAATCCACTCTCAATTGGGTGTTATGGACTTGGACCTAGCATTAGTTATGGATGAAAAGTCTGATGAAATTACTTACTAGTACAAAGAAGAACAAGTCTCTTTATGAGGCTTGGAATTGTCTACCAGGCTGAGTTTGAATTTCATGAGGATGACAATGGTAGAAAATATTAAGTCATCTATGCCTAAGACAAACAATGTAAAGGAATATATGGTGAAAATTAGGGAATTTTCTCAATTGGACATTACTGAAAAGTCCATTGTGAGCAACTTGATGACTGAGTTGACAATTAAAAAGTTTGAATGGTCACAACCCATTCATGATCATGTGATTGGAATGGCAAATCTAGCAACAAAGTTGAAATTAATGGGTAAATGTGAGTGAATTTTTTTGGTACAATTCATCATAAACTCTCTTCCTCCCAGTTTGGCCAGTTCCATGTGAACTACAACACGCTTAAAGAAAAATGAAACTTTCAGGAAATTAAGGCCATGTTCGCTCAAGAGAAGGGAGGTTGAAGAAGATAAAAGATCACTCTCTCCATCTCCTATTTCATGATGGTTCTAATAGCAATAAGACTAAGCCAGGTAAGAAAGGCAAAGGATAAAGCCTTACTGAAGGTTCGTGAAGGCCAAATCCATAAGGAGATTTTTTCACAGGAAGCTGGACATATGAAGAAAGATTGTCCAAAAAGAAAGAAATGGTTCGAAAAGAAGGTATTTACTATGTTTTAATACGTTTCGAATCCAATTTTATTGAAGTGCCTAATAATACCTGGTGGTTAGATTCTGGTGCAACAACTCATGTGTCACATGTTATGCAGGGATTTCTTTCAATCTCAGCCCATAAAAGGAACTGAAAAGTTCCTGATATGGGAAACAGAATGAAGCCACGGATAGAAGGCATTGGGACTTATAGATTGATCTTGGATAATGGTTGTTGTTTAGATCTAAAAAAGTGTCTCTAGGTTCCTATATGTGTTAGGAATTTAGTTTCCGTTGCAAAGTTGGACAATGTAGGATTTAACTTTACGATTGGAAATTGATGTTTTCTTTGTTTAAACATATTACTATTATAGTTGTGGTACTTTGGTTGACAATTTATATCGTTTCAATCTTGATGTTAAATATTTTGAATCTCTATTTCATGTTGAGCATGGTATTGGTAGTAAGTGTAATGCACGTAACGAGAATTCGCTTTCTTATGGCACCAAAGGTTAGGTCACATATCCAAAGAAAGGATGTTGAGGTTAGTGAAAAATGAAATCTTACCTCAATTGGATTTTGTTAACTGGGATGTATGTATGGATTGCATTAAAAGGAAGCAAACCAAACACATATCAAAGAATCCGAGCCACAACAAACAGTCAACTTCTTGAGTTGATACACACTGACATATGTAGTCCTTTTGACATTCCATCTTGGGGTAGTGAAATATTTTATCACTTTTATTGATAACTTCTCATGGTATTGTTATTTGTATCTACTGCATGAAAAGTCTCAATCAGTAGATGCTCTTGAGGTGTTTATTAATGAAGTGGAAAGGCAGTTAGATAAAAGGTAAAATTTGTGAAGTCAGATAGATGTGGTGAATATTATGGCAAATTTAATGAAAAAGGACAATGTCCAGGTCCATTTGCAAAGTTTCTTAAAGTAGGGGCATATGTGCATAGTATACAATGCCCAGGACACCACAAAAAAATGGTGTAGCTGAAGGCGAATCGTACTCTTATGGAAATGGTTAGGAGTATGATAAATTATAGTAACGTACCTCTATCATTGTGGATGTATGCATTAAAATCCGCTGCATATCTGCTTAACTGGGTTCCTAGTAAGAGTTCCTAATACTCTTATGAACTATGGACAAGAAGGAAACCCAGTTGAGGCATCTTCATGTTTGGGGTTGTCTAACAAATATAAAGGTGTATAATCCACATGAAAATAAGTTTGATGTAAGAATCGTTAGTGGTTATTTCATTGGCTATCCTGAAGGTCGAATGGGTACATATTTTATTATTCTAACCATAGTACAAGAATAGTTGAGTCTAATAATGCAAGATTTCTTGAGAATGGCCAGTTTAGTGGAGTAAGGAATCATGAAAGGTGGATATTCAAGAGAATCGTGTAGAAACTCCTACACCTAGTGTTTCTCCTCAAGTTGCTGTCCTTTTTGTTGTATCACAGTCACACAACATGCCAAGACAACAAATTGATATCCCAAACCCACAAGATGAACATGTGGATGAAGATAAGACCAGCAATTTCAAATGACTATGTGGTTTATTCACTTGAGCAAGAGTGTGACTTGAGCATTAGTAAGGATTCAATCTCATTTAAGCAAGCTATGGAATGTAGCAATTCTGAAAAGTGGCTAAATGCTATGAAAGAAGAGATAAAATCAATGGATGACAATAAAGTTTGGGATCTAGTCAAGTTGCCTAAAACTTCAAAATGAGTCGTTGTAAATTGGTCTTTAAGACCAAACGAGACTCAAAAAGCAACATTGAAAGGTATAAGGCTAGACTTGTTGTCAAAGGTTACACTCAAAAGGATGGCATTGACTATAAAGAGACATTCTCTCCAGTTTCAAAGAAGGACTCTTTAAGAATTGTTATGACTTTGGTGGCTCATTATGACCTAGAGCTCCACCAAATGGATGTAAAGGCTGTCTTTCTTAATGGTGACTTGAAAGAAGAGGTTTATATGGACCAACCCAAAAAACGACGACCGAAAGGAAATTTGGTGTGTAAGTTAAAGAAGTCAATATATGGACTAAAACTAGCTTCCCAATAGTGGTATCTCAAGTTCAATGATACTATCTTGTCATATGGTTTTGTAAAGAACTTGTTAATCGGTGTATCTATATGAAGGTTTGTGGGAGCAAGTTTGTGATATTGGTCCTATATGTTGATGACATTCTTCTTGCGCTAATAATCTTGGCTTATTACATGATGTGAAGAAGTTTCTCTCAAATAAATTTGAAATGAAAGAAATGGGTGAGGTGTCCTATGTGATAGAAATAGAAATATTCGTGATAGATCACAAGGAATGTTAGGATTGTCTCAGAAAGGCTATATCAATAAAGTGTTAGAGAAATTCAGAATAAAGTTGCTATTCAGGAATAGTTCCAATTAAAAAAGGAGACAAGTTTAGTCAAATGCAATGTCCCAAGAATGATTTGGAACGAAAAGCAATGGAATCTATTCCCTATGCTTCAGTGGTTGGGAGCCTGATGTATGCCCATACATGCATCGAACCAAATATAAGTTTTGCTGTTGGAATGTTAGGCCGATACCAAAGTGATCCCAGTAGAGACCACTAGAAAGCTGCAAAGAAAGTCCTTAGGTATTTGCAAGGCACCAAGGATCACATGCTCACTTATAGGAGATCAAATAGCCTTGAGGTGGTTGGCTACTCAATTTAGACTATGTTGGATGTGTAGACTCAAGAAAATCCATATTTGGTTATGTTTTTCTATTGGTTGGAGGTGCAGTTTCATGGAAAAGTGAAAAGTGGAAAAGAGTCTATCATTACTACTTCTACTATGGAGGATGAATTTGTGGCATGCTTTGAGGCCAGTTCATTCATTGTGGTTGCAGAATTTCATCTTGGGCTTAGTGTTGTCGACAGGATAGTGGCCGTTGAGAATTTATTGTGATAATTCTAGCTGTCTTTTCTCTAAGAATGACAAGTACTCAAGGATGCAAAACACATGGAACTGAAGTTCTTGTCAGTCAAGGAAGAAGTGCAGAAGTAGAAGTGTCAATTGAGCATATTGGTACATATTTGATAATAGTAGATCGGCTGAACTAGGGATTGCCACCCAAAACATTTTCTAGTCATGTGAGACGAATGGGTATCATTGACAAGTCCTTGTTACATGATTGTATGATATGTATACATATGTATGGCTATCTTGCTAGTATTGTTGTGACACTGATGAATTCAATTAAAGTTATGTTTCTGCTTATTTTACTTGTTGTCCACATTATGTTATGTACATGTAATATTTGGTGTGATAACATGCTAGTTCTTTGAAAGAAATTATAGTCAAAGATTACAGTACACTTTGATTAAAGTTCTTTGAGTTGAGTTGATTTTGTGATACATCGGACTATGGAAGGAACCATGTCACTAAATGACATTGACTGCCATGATCCGAATCAGTTCAATTGAATTGAGGATGATGACTTGATTAATTCAATGTAAAGTATGCACTTATGGTTGTTGAATCTTCAAGTTGTCACATGGACCAAGTTGGAGATTGTAAGGTTATTTTACAATAATTATAGTGTGGTCTATGTAACTAATAGAATGACTCTAATAAAAGGGGATTAATATGATGGTCATTAACCCCTTAAAAGTAAAATAGAGCTAGTGGGGGGTTTTAAAATAATTATTTAAAAGTCCCTCCTCTCCCCTTTTAAAAGTAGTTGCTCCAAATTAGACATAGCCAAAGAAATGTATCTGTAACTTCTTTCACCATCAAAGAAAACTTGAAGAAAGGAAGAAAGGGGAAAGAAAGGGACACTAAAAGGAACTCGAGACTAAGAGACCAAGGATTTCAACTATAGATTCGGTATGGCATTTTACTCCATCTTATATTCTATTATGTGATAGTCATAAAATCCAAGATGCTTAAGGGTTTTGTAATTTGTACTTGTACCAAAATGAAAATTATAGTTAACAGGTAAATCTATAAATTAGTAATTTTGATGATGAGACTATAAAGAAACTAGTATTTATTCCATAAATTGACGGGTTCATTTTGACCTTTTTATTTAATTTGATATTTTTATTTTTTAAATAAAGTGTATATTGTTTCTTATTATAAAATTGCATTGAAATGTATGATTACAACTTGGTGAATCCAAGTGATTCCATAAGATTTAATCATATCTGGATATTAAAGATTAAATTTGGGAAGAAGAGTTTAAAATAAAGGTCAATAAAATAAATAATATTATTAAAATATATTGGTACTTAGTGATGAAAATATATTATTATATAATCTTTATGAATAATAATAATATAATCTTTATCAGTGGGTTGGGTATGGTACTTTGGGTGTTGGTGGTGGGGGAGGGAGGATAGATGGTGGATGGATGAGATAGAGATAGATAGAGTTGAAATATTTGAGGAATATTTCTTTTTTTAACTATTGTTACTTTTAGGAACTTGTTTAAATTCTTTTAAACAAATTTTTAAATTATAGAGATTTAATTAAAAATTGAGTGAAACTATAAGAATTAGTAGAATAATTAAATCACTTTATTATTGAGTTTTCTCGCTTTCCAAACCCCTTTTGGTAAAGAAAAATAGTTAAAAGATTTTCATTGGATACAACATTGATTAAGACATACAAAAATTTATGTATTGATAAATATAATTAACTTCAGGAAACATACCTATAAGATTTTAGTGTAAATTTAAAAAACAAAAAATCCATTCATAGAAACTCAAACATTTACTTATAAGACTCTTTCTTTTTCATATGTAGATGTCAAAACGAGTTCAGCATGCCTTGATTGGTCAAAATTGCTATTTTTAGCAAGTTGGGTTGAAGTTTTGAGCCATCAAAAAATTCCAGATGCTAACCCGCCTCGCTTAACCCGCGAGTTTTGGCGTCTTGGGCAGGGGCTTGGCGGGCTTGGCCCATGGGCCAAGTCTTTTTTAAATAAAAAAATTCACAATTTATTGATAAAAAGGTAAGAAAAGTGTGACAAAAAAAGAGGAAGAAACATATACACTCACCAACACAGGAACATTTACGTTGATATTATTCACTCAAAATTAAAATTTAAAAATAAAACAGTGCTATTACTCACAAACAATACTATTAACAATAACATTTTTTAGTCAAAATTGGTATATAGTGTTATGGACATTGAAAATTTGGGTATACATAAATAAAAATATTTTTTTAAAAAAATATCAAAACATTAAAAAGTATTTTTTTTGGAATTTTTTTATTTTTTGGCAGGCGGAGGCGAATGCCTGTAACCTACTAGTTCACCCTAAATGGGTTGGGTCGACTATTTCAGCCAATTTTATTTTACGTGCCAGCCGCCCATTTTTAGTAAACTTTTGACAGGGCGGCCTAAACGGGGAGGTCAGTTCGTTTACACCTCTATTCATATGAATTAGAACATTTTCCCAAATAATTATTATCTTTGCTCAATTGAAAAATTAAGTACCATTCATCATAATTTTCACTTGTCCAATTTTTAGTTCACATGTATCTATTATAGGTATTACCTTAAAGCCTAAACTCTAACGAAAGCACTAAATTATTATGAAAGTAAAATAAAGAGCCAAGAGAGAGAGCTAGCTAAGGAACTATGCTAAAGATAAAAATCAAAAGGCTAATATTTTTCTTCCTTACTCCATTTGTTCTTACTTGAAAAATCGGAAAGGCGCAAATTACTTATCACCACACCTAACCCTACAGTCATCATTCTATACTCATTTTAAAATATTCTTAAATATTCTACCCTAAGAACATACTCATTGAATTATATAACATTGAGGAAGAACTCATTACCCCATAATGAAACCCCCATTATATCTAACAAATTATTAACGACAAAATAAGATATTCGTCCCTTCCATATTGCTATAGCTTTTGGGGCTTGAAGTAGAAGAGCTAAGACAATGCATTGAAAGAAAGAGAGAGGATGAGAGGGAGGGGAAGAAGAGGAGGATATTTTGGTCAATAAAAGAGCTATGTGCTTGAAATATGACCACTAATAAAACATTTGAATGAAAAAATAGAATAAATGATTTGCATTGTTAGAAAATGTTAGCAATCAAATTACACGTTTTTAAAAGTCTCATAATACAATACTCATTATTTATTGTTTATAGATGTAAAATATATTTTTCCTTTTAAAATAGGTGATTGTTCATGTGCCTATGGAGGTCAATATCCATCATGCTTAAGGTGATGTGGAGTGCTATGCACCTTACATTGTACTAGAGGGCATCATTCTTAACTCATAAATGGGGTCCAAGTCTTCAACTTTATATCTATTTTAACCCCACCCAAATATTTCTTTTCACATTTTGTACCCTTGTATGTGTCCCTTTTACTCTATATTTGGTTTCAAACAAAATATAAGTACACATATCAATGTACAAAAATACTCATTAAATTCATGATTTTTATCTTTTTTCTTTTTTTTTTAGCAAAAACACACATATTTCTTCCATGTGCAACTATCCCTTCCATCACTTCTTCTTTTTCATTCCCCTTTGTTGAATCATACAAAACTAGTTTGGGGTATTTTTAGATCTTCTTGTTGCGATTCTAACAACCTATATATCATGTGATTTGAGTACGTATTGAGAAAAAATTAAAGAAAACCTTCAAGAATCCTAACTCGAATTCATCAAACCAAAAACAAAATCATGGTCGAATTGCTTCCAATTTTCATAGGGCTATTATAGAGCTCCTCCATACGAATCTAACAAGACCAAGAACATAAATTTTTGTTGAGAAAAGAAGGAGAAATCATCAAAAACCATGGAATTATGTGTTTTATGGATGGGTTTTGTTTGCAAGGAGATAAAGATGGATTCTAGGTTTTTGCCGCATTGAAATCTTGCACTTGAGAAGCTTTCCCATGGTAGAAACCCATTAGGTCATGGGCCAGCCCATGAGAGGAGGAAAAAGATACTTCCTTGGGTTGTTTGGTGGAGTCCACCCTTGGCTTGACCACCTAGAAGCCTATTTTGGCCCAAAATTTCACCAATTTTTACCAAAATTAATTTTTAATTAAATATGAGTTTTTATTGAATTTATATTATTTTTGTGGGCACCGAAATTATTTAATTTATATTTTTTAGAACTTAAACTAATTAGAAATATGATGCTTTC